>JBAMHV010000015.1:19210537-19228825 GCA_037177535.1 Pseudomugil gertrudae | reverse complement strand
ACATAACGGACGAGACAGGAAGTGAACCAAAATAAAACAAGAAACAAAACACCGTGACATGAAACACACATATGACACTATACAAGTACAAGACCATTTACCATTTAACTGTTTTAGGTGAAAAAAAAAACAAGAAATCAGCATGGGTAGAGATGGAAGCTGAAATATGTGCCCCATTCAGACCAACTGAATATCTTAGCCAGTGTCAAGTATTCAAATATATATACACAGAATCCAATTATGAGTCACACTGTAGATATCTGGCATCAGCTGCATAAAGAAGAAAGGATTATATCCTTTTCTTACAAGATCACCATCATTATGGTATAATTCAAGTTTTAAAATAGGGGAAAGATGTTTTCTGGAAAGATTGGTGCTCTTAAGGCATAAAAACTATTAAAGCTACTTATAATAAAAATTATTTTAAAACATTTGAAGAGCTTAAACAAGAATACCTCCAACTCAGAAATTGCATTCTGAGGGTAACTTTCTCAATCTCTGGTATTTCCTCAATTTAAAAAACTTAGTAATACCCCACACTTTGTAGGTAGCCTCTATAGTTATCTGACGGAGGAGGCTAATTGTGTTAATGAGGGGCTAAATAAAGGCGCGGGAAAATGACCTTCAAACTACATTTACGATCTAAACTCATTCAATTTAAAATAACAGACTCTATTGGACACCGGTTACGATGCATAGAGCTGGATCGAGTCATTCAAGTGTTTGCTGGAGGTGTAATTCAGAACGCAGTAACTCATATATTCTCATGCCCTGTCATTAAAAATTACTGGTAGAGAATTATGGAGAAAATTTGTAATATTACAGGTGTAAATACAATACTTATGCCGACCTTGTGTATCTTGAACAAATTTAACTGAAATGATGAAATTAGAAATAATAAGATAACGTGTGTGAAGGTAGCCCTCACTACAGCAAAAAGAGAGATTCTAAAATACTGGAAAACAAAATAGAATTCATCCTACACAGAATGGTTTATAAACCCTTTCAGAAACCGCCTCTTATGAACGTCTAATCTACAAGATTAATGGAAAGTTACAAACATTTATAGAAGTATGGAGCCACGTCCTCAAACAGCTTGAATGACTCAAACTCCTGAAATGAAATAATATGGAGAATACAATGGCTGGCTGGCTGGTGGGAGGTTTGGGTGGGGGGAGGGGAAAGAAAAAAGAAAAATTATTAGACATCTAGTAAAAAAAATTTTTTATTAACTTTCCCACCTGGTTTTACTGTGTTGCAATATTGTATTTCTAATATGTAGTACAAGAAACTCTGGACAGTATCCAGAGGAATATAAGTTTAAAATGCTAACATCTGTGTTGTAACTAACATCATATGAGTGTTTTGCAAAGATAAATGTTTAGTCTTTCATTTTTGTTTATAATGAAGTTGATAAAGTGTCTACTTGAACTGTGATATTTGTTAAGATGCATGCAGTATTATTTTAATAACATTTAATAAATTAATAACATTTTCAACCCTTTTAAACATTAAAATAATGTGTTTTTAACACTTTTTAATGGCTAAGCGATGAAATTTCCTATTACAAAATAAATTATTATTTAAAAATGATTGGAGGACTTCAGAAGTCTTTCAATGACCAAATCTCGTCACAGCTTTGGGATGCATTAATACTCATATTGGGGTCTTTGTCACATCATATTTAAGAGGATAAAGATGTGTGTGTTATTGAGTTGTTTCCTTCATAAAGAGATCAGATAAAAATAGGAAGAGAAACGTTTAGCTGGAGGGAAAACTTAACAAATCATCAATGAAAAAATCGTATAAATCCAATGCAGCCGTAAAGCTGTTCAAACCATTGATTTGTTTCACTGCCCCAATGTTGGAATACAGCCAGAGATATAAACGGGTTGGTGAGCTCACTGCAAGTATTAGATCAACCGATCTCAGGGGATCTGGTGACCTATGTCAGTCTGCAAAATTATTTCATTTGCATTGTGTGAAAAAAAAATCAAGCGGTAAGATGGTCAAAGATAAGAAGCGAAGAAGAGGCTCGAGGGAGGTTTGGAAAGAAAAAGAAAGGAACAAAAAATGAAGCACCTTTAGCTAAGATTTGAAGACAGTGAGAAATAAAAAAGAGAGAAGGTCAGCAATGAGTGCAAGGAGAAGTGGCAAGGGACCTGGTTTGGAGAAGCAGAAGGATAAAGAAACCTAAAAAGCAAAGAGGTGGTAAGACATAAGTGGGAGAAGAGAATTCACATCATTCTTTGTGAGTTCCCTCCTGAAAAAAGAGTATGTGTGCATCCCTGACTCGTTAAACTCCAGATAACCTTTGCTTTCTGAGAAATCAACATAGCTTTAATCTTGCATGCAGAGGCCTGTCTTCACACTGAGTTTCACCCCATTCCAGCAGTGTGGAATCATCAGGAGAGCGGTCTGGCATGAGGTGTTTGTCAGGGGGAATTAAACCCAGGGCTCCACCAAAGAAAGTCTCTGGAGCCAAGTCCACAATGAAACATATCGGTCTTTATTGGAAATTAAGAACTGGACAAATTTAGTGAATCCAATATCAGTAACCTATATTGAACATCTCAGGTCAAAACCCGAAATTGTGATGTGTAGTCAGCTTTAGGAAAAAAACAGCTCCTGGAATGTACCTAATGATTGGTACTGCACCACCAGAGTGAGTCCGAAACATGGATTTTTAATCAGCCAATCAGCAATGAGTCACCTTTCCATGGAGAGCATTTCTAAAGAGGCTTCAGAGAAGAGCTTTCCTGTTTCTAAAGAATATCCCTTTCAGATATACTTCATGGAGAACTTTGAAAAAGCTGAAAAAAACTGGAAAAGTGTTTCATTTCCACTTTAAAAGACTAAAGTCTGAACATTAGGAGAAAACATTTTAGGGGCAGCTCAAAACTTTCTCACTGATTTCCCATTAAAAGTTTCCATTTTGTTACATAAACTTAGTGAACGTAACCATATTCACATTCATTACATTTTTCTCTTTTGTTCTAGACATTTCATGTTTTATACAGTTTCTGTGAAAAGTTTTGTTTCTTAGCCACAAGCGGAATAATGCTGCCTTCGTGTGCTATGGGAAAGATGATATTTTCCACTTGTAAATAGGAAATTATGAGTTGTGTTTACGTGCTGTTGTGGTCGTAGTATAATAAATAAAGGCAGACAGAAACTTTATAATAAGCTGCTACATGGGTAAAACAGTCCTGGACCTATTCATTCATCTGCTACATCAAGAACAAGATGTATCAAAACGGTAAATGTGCAGTATTTTGTATTGATTATGAATCATATAGTAGCTTAATTTTAAGGACATAATTATCTCATTTTGGCAGGGTCATTTCCTGATTCCAGTAAATCCTACTGCCTTGCAAACACTGTAAATAAGTATTTATGTAGCTTGCAGATTGTTGACTAACTGCTTGCTGTAGGTAGCATCTGCTTTGCTAGGTCATAATAAAGAATAACAGCATTTTTATTTGACAGGAAGGTAGAAATGCTTTAGTTGTTTTTGCTACATGAGTAAAACATTTATTAGCCTGCACATTTCTTACCATCCACAATTTCTTTGCTGCTCTGCATCATTTTGAAAGGTCAAATCCCACCTATTCTCAGCAACTCGGGTATCAAAATAATCTTCAATTTCTCCAGTGGAAATTATGACAAAAGTGGTATTTTCCATAATTTCCATAGCACATGAAAGCAGCATATGTCCCAGTGTTAGCTGAGAGACAATTCAATTAAAACAAAACAAACAAACATAAAACATGTTACTCTTAACTGTAACGTGCTTTTCGGGAAATAAACCCAAATCCAGCAAACACGATCCCTTCTAGCTTGCAGACTTGGTTGTTTTGCGCTCCTCTCTCCAGTGCAGCTGATTGAAGATGACACAAAAAGCAAATTAAGCTCATTAGAGCTGTTTGGTTTGCCAATATTTTCATACATTCACACACATGGTAGCATCTCTGCTGCCAGAAGTCCATTAGTGTAGCACAACCAGAGTAACAGTTTTGTGTTTGTTGGCATGGAAAAAACGTGCCTTTAGCTGCAGCCATGTGCAGGCATTGCTTTGTTTCATTTGACAGTTGGTGAAGTAGCTGACTGGTAATCAGCTGCTTGAAACTGGCGTAAAACCCCAGTGGGCCCATGATGCTTATGGCAGACTGTTGGGACACTTTATCTCTGTAGGTTCACAAACAGCAAGGCAGGACTGTCAAATTACATTCTGAGTGATGTCACAAAAGATCTAAAATAAAACTAAATCATTTTAAGTTCTTTTTGTTTTACTTTTTGTTTTATTTGAGCTGTAGCTCAGGAGGAAAAGCAATCATCTTTCAACCAGATGGTTGGAAAATCAATTCCAGGCTTCCTCTGACTATATGTGCCAAAGTGTCCTTGGGCAAGACACTGTAAAGCGCTTTGAGTAGTCAACATGACTGGAAAAGTGCTATATAAGTTAACAGGTATGCGCACCACTGTGGTAGAAAAAGCTTTAGAGAGTATTAATGAAGAGAAATGCTCCATCTGAATGATTGTAATCACCACAGTGCTCCTATCTGGGCCACATCATTATCACTAAACATTAAATCATAAAATAAAAGAAAGGAGAAGGGGAAAAAAATCACACTTAAAACTTAATTGAGTTTAAATTCTTAATTGGCTCCAGCTCTTTCACTGGGGGCATTTGAAAAAAATAGAAACTTAATGGTGTAATATCTGTCAGACTTATTGGAAATATGATTAAAAAGAGAAAAAAAAATTCCACAAGGTTTCTTTGCTGTATCGCGGGGTGCTGTGAGAAAAGAGAGCACAGTATTGATTGCTTCCATCCATCATTAGTTTACTTCTTTGTTCAGTTCGACTAACTCTCAACAGTGAGGTCACTCTTTGAGCTGATGGACTCCCTCTTAACTTCCCTTTTTCTAACCTCTTATTATGGTACTGTTGTGTGGTATAGATCTATATTTTTGTCTTTTTATTTATGCAATCGCACACCATAACATTGAGCTGTTGTAGAAATTATGGATGAAGTCTCTTTCAAGATGCCGTCTCATACACCATGTCTTCTCTGTGTGATGTTGGCAGAGGAACACAATTAAGGATATATAAACCTGGTTTTTCATGTGTTTCCTCCACTCTCTCTCGCCACTCTCGCTCTCATTATTTTTTCTGGAAACACACAGTGACCCTGTATAAACCCTCCCAATGCTAAGTCATACTGTACAGTTGATCAAATTGAATGTTGTTTTCTAATACAGACTCTGCCACGTGTCTCTTAGCTATCCATACTTAATGTATGTCTAAACATGTTTTTAATTTCCAAGCCAATCAGCAGAAAGACGATGTCTTAACTTATATTCATTTGGGAATTTATGAGCAAGAACTATCCTACAATGATGTAAGTTCTAGTCATTTATTATAATGTTTATGGAGGGTTTAAGTGGACAAGAGTCCGGCTGGAGGCTCCATCTTTCTTTCAGTGAACCTGGTTTATGCAACCTTTCCACAGATTGTACCTGAAAAAAGGTAAAAAAGATTAATGACATTAAGGAGTGGTGGAAAGGCAGCAAAAAGAAAAAGAAGTGGAGCAATGTTCTTTGCTCTTCTACCAAAACAAAGTCACATGACAGGTGGGAGAAGGCAAAAGGGAGATGGAAAGAGATGGAGGAGGTGGGATGGAAGGATGAGGAGAGGGATTGGGCTGGACGTGAAAATGATGGATGAATGAAAAGGGAAGGCAGAATGGAAGATGCTGAAAACAGGGACAGATAGGGTTCAAAAGAATGAGACAGAACTGATGGATTGACATAATTATGAAAAGGCTTACCAGGTGATTGGAGGTGTGCTTGAGCTGTTGATCTAGCTCCTCCCAGACATAATCTGCTAACTTCATCAATACCCCAGATTTAAATATCTTAATATCCATGTAATGGAGGTAAATTAGGTGCATTGCAGCATATTAACTAACCCAAACATGTCCACAATTAATTCTAATAGACAATCAAAGTGATGCATCACCAGGTGGTGTGATAGTTTATGTAATATCCAGATGCTCCACTGATTCGTATTCTTACTATGATAATATCTGAATATGGCATGGCTATATATCTATGATGGGGTTTGATGATAAAACTTGATTGCAGGATGCACCATTAGCCTGAAGGCAGCTTATAGTAACTTCCAGTTTTAATGATATTGATTTTTTGTGTTACTTGTGGTGGCGAGGCTTCTTGTTTGTATAAAGATAAACAAAATCTGATGACTTATTGAGGCACTGGCTTGGAGCTGTAACAGTGTGCATTTCCAGCTAATATAGCACCATTTCTGATACAATAAAGGGATCGACGTGCACAAATTCACAAAAAGCAGCTTTCATTTTACTGCTTTTGTCATTTTTATCATTATTCAATTCACTTCCCAAGAAATGCCCTCCCCCCCAACATAGTCGGGATATTTATCATGTGGTCTGTTTGCCCTCAAAAGCAAATGTTTTATTTGTATAGCGCTACTTGAAGATGCCAAATGAGAAGTTTTAGGCACTCCGAATGGTTCAAGACACAATCACATAGCATCTAAGAAGCTATTATTTTCTCCCATCACAACTCAGTCATGTTCATGTGTGGATGTGTTGTGAAAGAGCTGGGCACAAAGAGAGAGATATAAATAAATAAATAAATAAATAGAGAAGCGGGTAACAAAGAGATGTCTAGAATTTGCTTTCCGTGCTCTCCTTAACCCCTGCTGCTGTAGAAATAGCCCTGCAGCCCGGCAAACCTCATAACTGCGAGAAAAATCAATAATAAAAACATGACTGTGCTGACAGAGAGTAGAGGTGTGAAGGATTGTTTCTCCATTATTAGTTAACTGAGCCTTGTGAACTGTTGCTGAAAATATTTCTGTAGCTCTTCTGTAATAAGGATGAAGAGATCTTGTGGAAAAAAGTAATTTGCCCAAGACAAAAGGGACAGAATTCCCTTTAGTTACTAGAAGAGACAAATTTAGGCATATGGCATATGGAAACATCTCATAGTGCCCTGAAGATGATATTTTACCATTAATAATTGATGATAAGTAATAAATGTTAATTGTACTCAGATTGTTTCAGGCTACGGCCGCTGAAAAACTCTCAGGGAATATTAAAAAGTGGGAATGATTATAAAAAGCATCGCATTTTCACATCAAAATTCAATAAAGTCCTGCAAGGATGTTGTTAATGTTCAAGCTTTTATTTAGCTGTTAAATTTTTACAGGAAGCACAACACACTGGAACCAATACAGCTGCTTTGGATGTGCAGCTAAGAGCATTGCATGAGTTACAGGCCTTTGTAAAGCTTTTACAGGTTGTGCAGAAAGAAATAGTCTCTGGATGAGGAGACGGGGTACATGAACCAAAAGATGCAATAAAAATCCTCACTTTCCTTCAGCTTTATATGACATCGTTCATTGAACATCAGCGGTTCAAAGCGTCTGCAGTCGAGTAGACTTGGTTTTATGGCAGTTTTGTGAATGCAGCAAAGCAAAGAGATGGGAATAAACTATAGATAATACACGTGTTGCTGCACTGGCTAAAAACAGATGAAAACACGCATGAAATTTGCCTCTAAAATTTTTTTCACAAGCAAAGAATGAGTCCTCAAGGTCCAGATCCATCACTAGTGGCTTTGCCATTATATGGAGCACATTCCTTCATACTTCCTACAGATGTGAAGTGAATGAAGTTATTTCTTCTTTTTTCTTATCAATTCACCCACCATCCATACCCCACCATCTGGTAAATGGGCTGTGGCTGGCAAACATAGCAGTTTATTTCCATTTTACAGAGTTGGAAACTTATTCCTGCAGATACAGAGAAAATCATATTTCACCAGCCCTGCTTGACATTGATGTATTACTTTGGTCAAGAGCATTCTCATTCACCTCTCGAGTAATTACATTTTGATTCCAGCACCTGCAGACGGGTGGGAAAATCTGAAATGTAAACAAACTAGAACACAATTATCCAGTTTGGAAAATGCACCCAAGGGTGCATATAACTGCTCATATAATTGTATCTGAGACCACAGAGGGTTTGACAGCAGGACACAAGTGAAGATAGAGCTCGCACTGACAGAAATGTTTCAGTTCTAGCTAAGATCAAGCATAATAGTCACAAAATCAAAAGAAAATGTTTAAGCACAAAGGAAACAAACAGTAAAAGGTATTTGTGGGTTTGAATTCTGATAGACACTTTTGGTGAATGTAATCTGTCTCCTGCTTTCCTGTAAGTCATTCACCATGCAGATAAAATGTATTTTAAGAATATTATTAAATGTCCTGTAAGCATCCTTATGAGTAAAAAAATGGTCAAGTAAAACTGACAGAACAAAGAAACATAGAAGCTCAAATGTGAAAGTGTTGCAAAGAGTCAACATGTTGCTGCCTCTTAATTCATTCTCACTCTTTCCAGTTTCAAGGCAAAACCTTGTTGTTGTCAGAACTGGTAAAATCATTGTCCCCAAATGTAAAAAGCTGACTTATTATTTAAACAACAAAACAAAAGCCCCTCAGACACAGTTAAGGGACACAGTTAAGGGAGCAGATTAACATCAAACCAAGAATTATTGAAGTTTATGTTGGGAATAGTAGAATAATAATGCAGAACACAAATGCCTTGTGGACTTAAATTGACTTAAAATGCTCATCTGTGGCATTTTTTCCTATCAGACACTATTTTGATTTCCCCAAATCCATGTATTCAAGCAGACCGGCGTTCCCCCTGTCCTGCAGCAGGCTCATCTAGCAGCTATTTACATCAGTTTTGCATTATTCATGACCTCCTGCTATTTACTGCCATACCACCAGCACTGATATCACCTTAGGTATGATGCAAATTTTATAATGCTGCATCTTTTTTTTTGGAAATAATAACTGTAGACATACGAGAGAAGGAATAGTAAAACAGTCTGTGAACAAGATACTGATCCAGTTTGATGTTTTTTAGCAGACTGGGACAGCCTGTTTGACAAACCAACTTGCTATATATAAAAAAGATATCGTTTAGCCATTTTATTTCCATGTTCTATGTTAACAGGACAGCTATTACTGTTTACCAAGAGCTTTTCAAGACACTACAGGCTAACTCCAGATACTTGCTAATGGTAATGCCACTTGAGCACTTTTCTGGATTTCTTGTTTCGCCTTCCTGCCATCAGTGCACTACTGTGTCCCTTCAACAGTTGCTAGTTAGTTAGTGCCACCTGTGCACTAAAGTATAATTGAATGGTCTGATCATGTGCTTTGTGGGTGGATCAGAGATGGATGGCTCTCCAAGTTACTTTCCCTAATGCTGAACTCATTTGCTTTTACATGCGGGAGTTAATTAGGCCTAAACAAGAACCGTGTTTGCATTAGACTACATACATCATGAACAAAGCCTCACAAGTTGCTACTTGTCCATCCTTGTTTCAGTTTACTATAGCTCCGTTTCATGTTGCATTTATTCTTCTTGTTTCCAAAACAAGTAATTTACACATGAACTTTCTGCCTGCACACTTACATGTGAACAGTATGTATTTCTATGGTTGTTGCTTTATATGCAACGCTTTTCTTATTTAAATGATGGTTTAACTGCGAGCCTGTTCTGATCACAGCACCCTATTTATGAAAGGCCTAACAGGCACAGAGGGAAGGATGTAGGTGGGAGGAGGGGAGAAGAAGAAACAGTTGAAGAGTTTGCTGAAAGGCTAACTCAATTTCAGAGGAACAAAATGGAGCCAGAACTTTACTTCCAAAAGGCATATTATCATTCTGAGCAGTATGGTGCTGGTGTGTGTGTGTGTTTGTGTGTGTGAGGTGGGGGTCAGATTTGCTGGAAGAAGCCAGGCACCAGAAGAGAGGGGCCTTTGGAAACCATAGAGGCATACATTTGGTTTTCTTCAGAAGAAGTGGGCAAACAGGTGGGGTTTGAATAAATCTACCAAGACAATGATGCTGTTGCCTCGGAGACAGAATGGGAGCTTTTGATCCCCAGGACCACAATGCCGCTAGGCCTGGTGCCCCAATGCACACTTTTTACGCCCATCCTCCACATCTATTATTTCTTCATCTATCCGACTGGAGGGAGGGTTGAGTTGCACCATCAGATGGAGGTTCCTCCCTCCTCCATTCAATTCTGAAAACACAAAGCTGTCTGCACTGATTAAAGAAGAACCCTATATGACAGCAGGGGGAACTCATGCTGCCGTATGTTTACACACAAGCTGTACTGCTCAAACAAAGCACACATCTGACCCCAACAACTTACATGCACAAACACACAAACATCTGCCCATGTCCACTCCTCCCAACATTAACATGACACTTTTAATAACACGCACCCATCAACTCCCTCCACACTCTACAACACTGAGCAGGTCTTTGCTGTCGGCTGCATCCACACAGAAACAACAGGCTATTAGGAGAGTGAGAGTTCCTAATTGAAGGTGCTGTCTTCTTTAATTGTTGTGTAAACACTTTGCCAAGGTTAAACTAAGTAGCTGCGTCTCTGAAGTGTGCAGTCACAGCTGTCTGAGGAGTTTTTTTCCCAGTTGATGTACTTGACCTATCTCTGTGGCACGTACTCCGGTGATAAGACATGACCTGAAGAAGGCAGGCTAATTTTCCTTCTGTTTGAGTCCTTTTGTACCCCTGTCATTCACTCACTCACTTGTCAGTTGCGTCATCATCATCATCTACTTTATATATGAATAGCTACCACATGCTACTCCGGCTTCCTCCCACAGTCCAAAGACATGCACCTTGGGGATAGGCTGATTGGAGACTCTAAATTGCCCATAGGAGTATGTGTGAGTGTTGTTTGTCTATGTGTGTTGGCCCTGTGATGGACTGGCGACCTGTCCAGGGTGTACCCCGCCTCTTACCCGTTGTGAGCTGGGATAGGCTCCAGCTCCCCCGTGACCCTGTTCAGGGAATAAGTGGTAGAAGATGGATGGATGGACTTACTTTGTCAAGCAAAAAAAAAACAAAAAAGAAAGTGGTCAGATGAATATCTGGATAACGGTACGTGATGGGAATCAGCGTTCGAACTGCATGATTTGCAGTATAGCACCAGCAAAACTAAAGAAATGCTTCCCTAAGCTGCAAAGAGATGGGGAATACAAGAACAAAAAACAAGGTTAAGATCCACTGCTCTAATATTTGAAGAAATTTTTTTAAAATTTTCATTGTGTCTTCAGCAATCGCTTCTACAGTTTAGCTTGACTTGGACATTTATTTGCAAAACTGTCCACATCCCAGTATGTCTTAGTGGACTGTGATTAACCGGCTTCTGCCAGTTTTAGCTGTGCCTGAGGGAACCCACTGCATTTGTTAGGCTAGTCAAATTCTCCACATGCTGTCTTTAAGTTACTAGAACAAATATTTTTATGACAGTTTGGTGATAAAAATCATGATTTTTATTTGAACAAAGGAAAAGTCTGGAAATAATCAAGCACCCAGAAGATGACATGATGTCTTGGCAGAATGCCTTTCAGTCACATTTCTGACGCGTTTTGCTATCACACAATTGAAAAACTATGTAAATGAAAGCAGCTTTATTTAGAATTCAGCTGTATTAATAGATTACCTGTTTTGATTGTACAAAAGATGAACAAAAAGCACACTGAGGCACTTCTGTGGAGGGGCTTGCCACATTTGAATCTGGCTGTTTTTTCACTTTAAACTACATTATGCTATTCATCCGTTTCCTTTACCGCTTCATCCAATTTAGGGTCTTGGATAGCTGAGGCATATACCAGCAATCATTAGGGCGGCGCATGTAGTAGAGCGGGTTAATTCCTAACCAGAAAGTTAGTGGTTCAAATCCCGGCTCTGGCGGTCCACATGTGTCCTTGAGCAAGACACTGAACCCCCAGTTGCTCCTGGTGCTGCGTCACTGATGTGTGAGTGTTTGTGTGAGCGTATGGGTGAATGTGTTGAATTGTGTTAAAGCGCTTTGAGTGCACTGATGTGTAGAAAAGCACTATAAAAGTACAAGGCCATTTAAGGCAAGAGGCAGGGTACACCCTGGACAGATCACAACATTTTGTGTAGGTTCAAATTTTAAAAGTTTAATTTAGTCCAATTTTAGTCACACAGTTTAGGTACAGTCACAAAAGTCCACTCTTTACTACTGTAGAAGATTTTCTTCTGGCTTGATACATCTAGCTAGGTAGGCAGGTAGTAGCTTAAAGAAGAAGTAAACAGTAAAAGTGGGTTTGATGCTGGAGACCATCGAGTTCGTAGAGTGATTATGTAAAACAAAATGTTCTGCAAGCATCAAAATAATTAATACTGCATGTTCTCCAAGCAACACAGTGATCAAAAACAGTCTTCGACCAGAAGCTTCTATAAATCTATGAGGGATAGGGAAAATCTTTTCCACAGCACTGCAGTAACCATACAAACTGACTATATACAAATACTATTCAATTTTTTATAATTTGTTCATGTTCTGTAAACATAAAAAAAACTCTAACCTGTGTATTACACAGTTTTAATGCACAATGCGGAGTGTATACATGAACTGCAGTCGATCATTAAAACTGTGTAATCCATGGCTATACCATGGTCCCATACAGTAAAACAACTTATTTCTTCTTACAAAATTATTAAAATATTAAGTATGGGAAGAATTTATTGTTGGCTTTGGTGCACTTTTTATGAGGAGTTTCCATTCACCTCACACCCAGAAAGATGTTAATAAACTTGGATGAAAAAAAGAGCAAAAAAATCCATTATGTGGGTCTGACGGGTTCTCAAGAAAAGTTTGCCAATTGTATCATTGGAACCGTTTGGGCCTGGCCTAACAAGTCAGCCGTGATTGGCTGAACTGCTACCTCCTCTCACTGTTCATTTTTTCCTCTGGTCACATTTTCCCGTGCACACACTACCAGTGCATGGACCGACTGCAGCATACGAGAAAGAGAGAAGACTGAGAGATAACAGAAAAGGCAAAACCCAGCACAACAACAGGAGGCAAGAAAACATTGTTTCCTAAAAGGCAGTAAATTATGATAATAATTTTAATAGTTTTTATCTGTTATTTTCCCTTCTTGTTTTTATGTTAAAATATGCTTCTTATTCTCTAATGTTTAAATGTTTCTATAATCACCCTGTTGTTGAATTGTGCTATACAAATAAATTGCCTAAATAAAAAAACAGGCAAAATGAAAAGTCAGACAAGACACTATAGAAGCTGTTTTTCTGCTGGACATGTGAGCTTTTTTGTTAGCTTTAGTGGCAAGCTATTGTTTTTATTTATTCAGCTCTCGTTGCTCGTGCAGCTGATGGAGCAGTGAGCACACACATACTTCAGACATGTTCAGACAGCAGATCATAATGCTTAATTGGGATATTGTTGTGAAATCAGATTTTTTTTAGAGTCATTCATATTTACAAGTAAATGTGACTTGTATGTCATCTTCTGTATGAAAATTGGCCCGCATGCAAAGAAGAACCCGCCTGACACTGTGTGCATGTGACATCTTTGTGTTTGTGGAAGTAAATGTTACAATCCTGTGGTGAGCAAGTACAGAGATTTGGAGATGAGTGGACGCCAAGGCAGGCAGGTGGCAGGAGACAGAGCGATGCAGGTGAGGATATTTAATGTAACTAACTAAGCAAGCAAACCAGCAACGGAAACAAGACATACAACCAACTACTTACTAATGAACCACATCAATGAAACAGAAACCGTGAGAATAAATACACTGACAAACAAACGGGACACAGGTGGAGTGGATGAGCTAAATTAAACCAGGTGAAACCAATCAAACAGAACACAAGAAAGCTAAATGGAAACACATGAAGAAAACAGGAAATAAATAAAAATAAAACAGGAAATACGGAAAACTAAACACAAACCCCGACAGTAAACATGGACACTAACAGCAGAGGTTAATTTAGCCATTTTAAAGTTATTGTCCAATCGTAGCCAGCACATTTTCAAATGCAGCTTTAAGGAGGAAATTATAAAAGTAGCAGCAACATCCATACAGAGAAATGTGTGGGTATGGAGTCACAGCCAAGAGTGATGGGAGAGTGATGTGGGTGCCTTTACAGATAAGGAGTTTAGAAACCATTTTCAAATGATGAGCAGAATCCTCAGCGACCAGGCTGATCAGATACGTATCAGATTTAGGACCAATATCCAAGTGACCTGGGTTGTATTTGATAAAACCAGATCTGTTTTGTTCAGATTGTTATGATATGATCAGATGCAGGTCTCATAGGGGCACAAAACAAATCAGATCTGGGTCACTTCAGCCTGCACTCTGAATGTAGCCTAAGATGAAGGCTTTTGGAAGGAGTTCTGAATAAAAGAGGCAGGAGTTTCTCTGCTTTGTTTTTCAAATTCTGACTTTCAATTAAAAAACTATATACTAAAGCTTTAAAGCCTGCTGATCTTAAACAATTGATTAACACATTGCTACGGTGACGGCCATAGCAGAGTGATATTACAAGGATTTAACTTGTATATATATATATATATATATATATATATATATATTATATATATATATGTGCATATATAAGAAAATAATGCACAAGAGTTGATAGAATACTCACTGACCAGGGTATAATTTAAACCATCAGTACATTAATATTAAGCTGCAACAATACAGATATGTACACAAGCCTGTGTGTACATGTGTACATCTTACCTATGAAATGATTGATGGTAGCTAGTCTCTAGCTCCCTAAAATCCCTGAATAACATAAACATTTGTAATCAATTAACAATCGATTCTATTCTATGTAGTTATACTCGAAGATATTGACTATGAGGATTATCACTCCTGCGTGTGTAGACAGTTAGGGCTGCAGTAAGGTGCAAACAGCTACGTGTTTGACATTAGAGAGTATAAAACAAACACAACTGGCACAGTCTTAAATGTCATTGCTGTAAAAGTGGTGTGTAATTTTAAAGTCTGCCAACACCTTAAAAACAAAGCAAAATATCACAGCCTTTCCAATCTAAGTAAATCTTCTACTGGTGTCCTATTCTCACGCTATAACCTGAACCTGTGCTTTCAAGAGAGATTCCATGAACCATGAAATCCCCTGCTATTCCTCAGGACAAATCCCTGTGACCTCACCATGAAATGATACGCTCGGGTGTCTCTTCACACGGCGGTCTCCTGTGAGGTCTGTTAGCGCATCAGTCATTAATATAGGTCTCTGTCTTTCCTCGGATATCACAGGGCAGGCGTGCAGTTGCGGTTGTGGAATTGCAAGTGTGGGTGAACGAGGCACGTCCTTTGGGCCTTAAACCACATCATGAGCAAGCGGGGGATCCTCACTGCCAGAGCATGAAGTCAGAAAAGGCACATCTCATGAATTTCATCCACCATGACACCTCACACAGTTAGGGTTGGAGATCCAAGGGGAACAAAACACTGTTAAACTTACATGACCTGTTTAGCTAAATAATAATAATAATACATGTTTTTTGTTGAATGTTTTTGAAGACATAATGGCAACTATATAAAATACAATACCAAGAAAGAGGATAGCAAATAATTAAAACAACTATTAAGATATCCAATAAAATCTGAAAAAAGGAAGGCACATGTGTTTAATATCTCAGATTTATGGTTTAACTTGTACCTTTTTGTTGCCATGTTAGACATGCATGTTAGACTGGGGTATCATTTAACTCCAAGGATCAGTGAATTTTTCAATATTTTAAAGCTTTCACAAAATGAATATCCAATGCTTAATTAATAAAGCACAGCAAACGTTCAGAAATGACACATCAGTCATAAAGCTGTTGCCAGAATTTTGCTTCTTTCCACACAAAAACAATTGATATTGTACATATCAAGTAAGATGTCCAGAGGGTGAATGTTGAAGATAAACACAGAGATTTTACAGTTACTAATAAGTCTATTTGTAGGTAATACAAGTTCCACATTTTACACAGAGATATACAAAACTGCTCTTTTCTTGCACAATGGTGCAGTATGCATATAAAATTGTACTTAGAATAGAATAGAATAGAATGGAATAGAATAGAATGCCTTTATTGTCATTATACACATGTACATGTCAGTGCAAGGTAAGCAGTATAGAAGATAAATAAATAATTTTTTTTAAAAAAAGATCTAGGGTATAAAATATTTACAGAATAAACAGATGTGCACACTCGAGTTATTTGCAGATATAAGAATGATGTATATGTCTGAAAAAATATATTGCACATTCAAAGTATTATTTCACGGATCATGATATGTTGTACATGTCATGTGACAGAATGTGTTAGGTAACAACCGTGGCACAGTTGAATCTTGCTGTTAGTTTAGAAAGCACTCAATCTTTTTTATAAAGCCCTTTTTAGACAACAAAAAATGTAGCGCAAAGTGCTTTACTTCAACAACAACAAAAATGATAACAAACATCATTATTCATCAATCCTCATATCAAGAACGCATCAAACATGCATCTATACAACATACAACTCATACACATAATCGCAAGGCAATGCACATGTACATAAAACTTCATATCAAGAAGCACCGTTCCAACCACCACTTAACTGTAATGTCAAAGCTGAGCTACTGGAAAAATAATGTGTGAAAATGAAATAAAAATTGAACAAATCAAAACATCACAGATAAAAATAAAGATACAGTGTTGTGGAGAGAAACACCCAGAAAGCTGCAGGTCTGCTGAAACTCATTTGTTTTAAAGGTTGAGATTTTTTTTATTTGCAGCTTTTTATCAAAATAAAAGTTTTTACAGTGTAACTTTTATTAAGCGCTTTAGCTACTTCCTTTGTTTATGCACTTTTTCCTCTTTTGATTTCATTAATTTCTTTTAAAGTTAGTTTTTAATGCTTCTTGCATCCCGCTGCAATGATTTTAATGTTTTTATGTGAAAAACTTTGATTTGTCATGTACATGACATGCGCTACACAAATAAACTTACTTAGCTTGGCCTTGCCTTATGCCTAATTTTGAAGGTACAAAATTATTATTAATAGTTTATAACATTAAAGTTTCACTGGTATTGTTTATGTCTAGTTAATATTCTTCATTTAATTTATTTTAGTGTTATGGTGTTTATGGTGTTATATTGGTGTGCTTTGTGGTATAATAGCAAACCATCACTATACAGATAAAAGGCTCCAGGCCAAACGTTTAGTTCATGTATGCTGTTTGCACATCCTCCTGCACTGGAAACACACATACTAAGCTAGCTGACACCTCTTAGTCAACAGAGAGCATAGACTCTATATGTTAGAATGATAACCTGTTCAAAGTGTACTATATTTCTTGCCCAGTGACTTTGATTTTGTTTTATCTTTATAACTTCATCTTTATTTGTTTATCTGTTTATCTGGCTTTCCAGAGATTAATGCATGCATTACTACATTACTATTACTATTAACAAGCTGTAGATAGCAATAAAAATATCAAATGATGTGATTTATTATATGTGCAAAGGCTTTTTGTTGTAACAGCAGTATAACAAGCATTGACTTGACTTTACAAAGCACCTGGAGCCTGCATCATCAAGATGAGAGATATAAATATGGCTGCTTTTTCATTCATTATGGGATGAACATAACCTACCAGATGCCCTCCTCACACCTGCAGCTGAATGGCCTGGGGTGGTCATCATCTTCCACTTCATACCCACAGGGCATCTTTTTTTTCCCACATTAGATTACATACCTCATTTATCGATTCAGGTGGAGCGTCTGCAGCCAATGCAGGAAAAAGGATGAGGCCCACAGGTTTGTGTGGAATCTTGAGCCTTTAGTGATGTATTTATCACATTATACACTTCAGACTTCAAGTACAACTCTGAGTCCCGCCATCTGCAGAAATACTATGATAACTCTGCGGTTATTGGGTGTATCACGGACAGGAAGCAGAGTACAGAGAACTGGTCAGTGAGTTTGTTAAATGGTGTGGTGACGGTCATCTCATCCTGAATACCAACAAAACAAAAGAGATGATTGTTGACTTCAGGAGGAATAAGAATACACATGGGAGTTCTACTATCCTGGGAGAGAAGGTGGAGGTGGTGGAGGAATACAAGTAGCTTGAAGTTGAGCTGGACAACAGACTTGAGTGGAAAAGTAACATTTCATCAAATTAAGACTTTTATGAAAAATTGGGGAAATTGGCTGATAGGTATCGACAGGCCAAGCGGAATGTGGCTTTGGCGGTCGCCAAGACAAAAACTCGGGCATGGGAGGAGTTTGGTGAGGCCATGGAGAACGACTTTCGAACGGCTTCGAGGAGATTCTGGTCC
>JBAMHV010000015.1:19187442-19210437 GCA_037177535.1 Pseudomugil gertrudae | reverse complement strand
CGCCTCGGGATCCCCCCAGATGAGCTGGTGAATGTGGCTGGGGAGAGGGAAGTCTGGGCTTCCCTCCTTAGGCTGCTTATCCCGCGACCCGACCTGCGGTGGAAAATGGATGGATGGATGGATGAAAAATTGGAAAACGTGCTAAAACAATTAGATTCTGCTAAAGAGGTGATAAATATGAGTGATCTGAATGTAAATTGGGAGATTAAGCAAAAGAGGAAACACTTTTAAAAGGTTATGAATTAATTAAATGAATTAATCACAGGAATCAACTTAGATCAGGATTGTTTTGTGTTATAGAATAAAACTCAAATTATTACACTACTTCAAGAAAAACACACAGTGCTAAGAAGAAAAGTCTTCCATGGGTTAACAAATCTATTCTATTATATAATCTATCTATTCTATTAATTAAAGAACGAGACCAAGTTTTAAAATTGGCCAAAAAACATGACATAATCAGCCTCGTTACGTTCAACTAAGAAACAAGGTGGGTAAGGAAATCAGAAAAGCAAAAGCCGATTACTTTCATAACTGCATTGAATGGTGCAAAGGGTAATGCAAAAAATGTTTAGAACCACATACAAAATTGACATGGGAATACTATAAAAATACCAAAATAATTTCTATCAAAATAAAATAAATTCTATCAGAACCAGAGGTAACAGCTGCGGCTTTTTATCACCATTTTATCAATTCTGTGGCCGTAGTCTCAAAAACTTTGCAGTGAATTAGAATAAACCATGTCCAGCAGTGGCAAATGCACAGTCCTTATAACTAAAGTTATAAATATCATCAAGAGTCTTAAACCTTCAAAAGCAAAGGATATCTTTGGAATGGACACCTGCATGCTCAAGGACCTTGGTCTTTATAACATCCATTATTAATTTCTCTGTTTCAACAGGGTTTTTTTACAAATGCCTGGAAGTCTGATATTATTACTCCAGTTTTCAAATAAGGTGAGTCAACCTCACTGAATAATTACCGCCCAATCAGTATCCTCCTAGCTATCTCCAAAATTGCTGAAAAATGGGTAACTGAACAAACTGTCTTTCATCTAAATAACACCTTTCTCCACCTCAGGCAGTTTGGCTTTAGAGCCAAACATTTGACCGAGACGGCCACTTGTCTCTTTTTGAAAAAAGTCAAATCTTCTCTGGATTTGGGCGGTGTTGTAGGGGTAGTGTTCCTCAACCTCAGGAAAGTTTTTGATATAGTAATTCATGTGGTTATTCTTACTAAGCTTTCACATTTTAACTTCTCTGATGCTGCTGTGGGATGGATTGCATCATATTTATGTAATCGTTTTCAGTCTGTCTCTTTAAACAACTACAGATCTAAGTCACTTCAGCTGTCCACTGGTGTTCCTCATGGATCAATTCTAGGTCCCCTTTTTATTTAGTCATTACATTAATTATTTGCCCTCTGTTTGCTGTGAAGTTGAATGTATTATGTATGCATCGTTTTATTTGTACACGGTCGCTCAAAAGACATTGTTGCAGCCAAACTCACCAAAACTATGAGCTGGGTCACAGCATGGCTGCAAAAGTGTTGCTTGCACTTAAATGTTTCCAAAACAGTTAGCATGTTTTTTAGTAAAAACAAGAGTTTCACACAACCCTGAAATATGTGTTGCTGGTGAAAAATTACAGATCATTAGCCAATATAAATAATAAGTTTATTACTGCGTATTTCCGCTCAGTCAGACATTAAATGTCATTTAAGGTGGCAAAAATCTTTTTACACAATGATTTTTGGCTACATCAATTATTGTTTAATGAGCTGGTCTCAGGCAAGTCATAGTACAATAAGACCACTTGAAATATTATACAAACAAGTCATCAAAGTCATGGACAAGAAACCAAGACATTACCATCATTGTGCAATTCTAAACAAGTATAACTTTTTAAATTAGACTTACTATGTTAAGTTTGCAGACTTATGTTTGATCTACAAGGTAACACATAACTTAGCTCTGGCTCCTCTTGCAGACTTTATCAGCCAAAGAAACACCACTGAGCGAGTAACCAGAGGATTTGTGAGAGGTGACTGTTATCCCTCTGCGTAAAAGCACCTTTAGTCAGTCAGCCTGGTCCAGAGAATGGAACTCCATACCAGAAGAAATTAAACAGTAAAGCTTGTAAAGCTTTCACTAAACCATTTAAAACAGTGGCAAATTAATACACCTGCAAACACTAAACCTGTGTATTTCTGTAATTTTTAATATGAACTTTTATCATTATGTATATCCTTTTACTTAATATTTTTCTGCTCTTAACATTATGTCTTTCTATTGCTGCTTGTATTGTGTCATGAACTTGTTTAGCCCTTAGTATTGTCTTCACACATTGTGTATGAGTTGTCCTATACATGTATTTTTACTGCTTTTTTTAACATCATGGCCAGGGGACTGCAGATGAAAAATAGCCTTTCAGCAAATTCTGGCTTTTTTACTCATGTATCATGTGTTTAATGAAATTGCATTGTCCCCTTGAAATAAAATAATCTAATCTAATGTAAAAATGTTACCAGAACACTGTGTAACCTCAATTTCTACTTGAATAAGAAAATAGTAGTTTGACAAATTTTGCAGGTCAAACTAAAGAACACATCAGATTTGCCAATGATGAATGTAAACAGTGTACCTTTAAAAAACAGCAACCAAAACCATAAAATGTTTCCTGTTAATCAGCTGTGAGTTTTCTAATGTTTCCTCCCTTTTGATTCCAGTCGTGAGTGTTTGGGTGCTCTGTTCTTTTTGCTGTTATTCATATCTAATAGCCATTTTGGTGCTACGCTACGTTGTGTCCATGTAGTACTGTGTTTTGTAGCTCTTGTCCATCACAGCAAAGTGATCTCATTCATATTAAAAATGTAACAAAAGATATGGAATGCTCCTCACTGAATTTGCATAACAAGTGATTGTTCCTTCTAATGAAAGCAGCAGAACATATTGAGAAAGTGCTTGACTGTTTAATGAATTGATTAGAGAACCCTACTGAAACTCGAGCAGAGGATTTCAGCATGGAGATGAACTAGGAACCCTGCCAGATGACAGCATGCTAACTCAAGATCCCGTTAATTGCTGCATCAGTCGGCAGATGTGCCTCACGTTTCTACCCATTTCCTGCTTATTAGAATTAGCAGGGCCCCAAAGAATGCCAAATGTTGTCTTCCTTTACTAAATGATTTACGACCACAAAATGTCATCATGCCATCCTAATTTTAAACCATTTCCAAAGGATGCTGTCTGAAGCTGTAGGCAGCTGCTTTTAGTTAATCCCCAACCAGCTATTATCAGCAACTAAGCTGCGCCAATGTGGCGAATCTTTTACAAAGCCAGATGGGATTCTAGATACATTTAAGTCAGCCTCATTGTAATAAACCTACAGATGACACACTAAGATTTTCCCAACTTTTCAGGTAGAAAGTCAGTTTCTCACACTTAGTAGATAACAAGCAGAGAGCTGCATGTGCTTGAATCCGGCCCTGGTGCAAAATGTTGTATTTCTCAGTAGACAGCAACACATGCATTAATCACCCAACTCATTAAGGCAATCTGCACAAGTTAACACAGCAATAAAGTCTGTTATCGACCATAGTGACTGTTTTATTTTTGGAAATGGCACCCTATTCACCTTCATGCAGTCTCACTCACAATCACTTCAGATGATGTTGTGTTATGACTTCTAACATCAATGGTCTCACAAAGAAAATATTCTGTCAGTCTTAGAGAGACAGCATTCCCTTGATATTTATAAATTCCCAAAAGGAAAAGAGAATGCTTGCGTTTCATCTTCCATCTTTCAGTGGGTTCACTTTTTATTCAAAATGCATTTAATGGTTGCGTTTTGGGTATAAAAAGAATTTTTGCTCACATCGATATGGGGTCACCAAAAGCCTGCGGGTTTCCCATATGACTTTAGTTACCATGACGATATGCAGAAACTAAAATGTCAGTCAGCATTAGGCGTAAAGTTAGCTTGTATCACACTACTCCTTCCTTGCTTGTGGACCGAAAAACTAAAAAAGGGAAAAGAGCAACTGCTGCAGCAGTGAGAGGACATCATAGATGACTGAGTAGAAACACGCATACTTCAGCTCCATCAACAATACGAGGAGAGGATGCCATAACATGTGAAGCCATAAATGTGCCATTCTTAACAGACTGAGATGTCAGAATTTCCATTTAAACTATAAAGTTGAATAAAAACAAAACTGAAACTGTTAAAATAATAATTAGCCATAAAAGAAAATCCACCTTTTTGTTCTGTCAGTCCTGAGGGAACAGTTTGGCATTTTGGAAAATGTTATTTCACTCATACGCCAGCCATTCGATGATGAAGCTTTCATAACTGTTTGGTAAATATAAATACAGCATGCAACCTGATGACCTACTGATCTTTTAAGCATATAAAATTGTAAGGAAAGCAACTAGCTTGCTCTTGCACAAAGGTACAAAACAACAACAAAAACCAAAACAACTACAAATATTCATTATTATTTTGTAATTGGTACAATGAAATACATTACATCTTGTAGTTAAATGTGGGTTTAAGGGCATGTGCTGACATCTTTGAGATCTTTCTTGTTAATTTGCTATTTTCTTGTCTCCAACTATTCTTGTAATGGACACAAAAAGAGTACATATGGGGTTCTTGTTATTAATTGCCGACTAGTGGCCCACCTTGGCATCATTAGCAGCCCACATGGGCATCATTTTACAAGTCTGAATGACATCTCATCACTCACCAGTAAGAGACTCGTGGGACCATTGGCCAGGTGGGTATCCAAAATGTCTCCAGTCCAGATAATTAGTGTTGTCACACTAATAAATGAGCACCTGGCAAAGCGACTGATAAGGCAGCATTTATGATTACCATCTTTACAAACCTCCAAAGACATTTCCCAGTGAGGCAGAACCACTGAAGTAACTGATCATTTTGTTGCGTTGCCATGTTTGTCTGGGACACCTCAGCTTGTGACATTCAATATCTGCATAGGCATTGCTAGTAAACAAGCACACATACTTTCATTACATTACACTTAAACATTAGTGGGGTCCCTTATTAGGAAAAAGTTACACACCTGTGTAGTTGTGAGTCATGATTGGATTAACCACATTCAACGAAATCCGCTGGTTAGTGATCGGGGACAGAGTTATGGGTCAGTGGCCCATACTGACCAGTGACCACTGAGCAGCTCAGACATGGATGGAGCTGGATGAGACACCTTCACATTTAAGCAAGTGGGAGTGAGATGTTACTTATGGAATGGAAAATGACCCAGGGATACCTTAGGGAACACACTAAAGGGCAAAAAGCCTCCACACACCTGCCTAACCCCCAGAGATCTCAGTTTGATCGAGCATCCACCGATGCATTAGAACAGACTCGATCCATAAAGGCCACAACCAGCATTCTAATACAAAACACCACAGGAGACCTTATAGGTCCAGTGACCACTCCCCCAAAGGGATACGATGTTGTAACTAAGAATTGCGTATTTATGAGACATTAAAGACAATACTGCTGATTTCATTTGCTGATGAAGGCTCACTGCAGAGGCTGCAACATAAATAAGCAGTGTAATGTGTGTCTAAAGTGACACCAACCATGGAGAAGGTAGGTGTGTGTGTGTGTGTTGTGTGAGAGCATTTTGAGTTGGGGTGGGGCTGTATACAAATCCCCAGCCCCCTTGCGCAATTTTCACGGGGAATGGGTTTCATCAGGTTTTGTATTTTAGACCTATTGATTATCTGCACTGAGGGGGCACCTTGACAAAACCTCAGCAGGACTTCTCCATTTACTACCAACCATTGACTCTCTCACACATACACAAACACACACGTTTGTGTTATTGGTTCCCAGGTTATGAAACAGATATGGTTTGGGAAATGGTTGCAGACAAAAACTGAAAAACTTCCAGCTCATAGTAATTCCTTTTATAGGATTATCATATCTGCCATGAACCTGAACATATTCTTTCAGTTATGTTAACACTAAGGCAACATCTCTGATGGTGTCACTTGTGATGAACTGGCTTGTATTTGAAGGTTGAAATAGGTAGTCGTCCGATTTTCTTTTACCTAAATCGGATCCTCTTTTCCTAATTCCTCTCCCTGACCTTAACGTCTTGCTTAAACAAAACACTGGGAGCTGAAAGGGCAAAGATGGGAGTAAAATGACAGGAAAAGATCACGTTCTCATGTCATGAAGTTTAATATTTACTACTCCAAGATCACTGGTGGTGTCTTCCAGCAGGTTTCAGCTGTTTTCCTGCTTCTACACAGCTTATTTAAATCAAATGGCTCCAATATCATGTATATTGATTATTGGAATGCATGTTCAGGATGGGGGATTGGATTTTCCTGTAGGTTAGTTTTTATGAATTGGCTGGAATTGATGTGTCTGTAAAGTGCCCTGAGATGATGTTGTGTTAAAGTGGCCCATACAAACAAAGCTGAACTGAATTGACTTTTCTGGTCCATTTCCATACAATGATCCATTCATTTCATTCAGGTGTGGAAACAAAACAAAAACCCTGCAAGGTGCTTGCCCTTGAGAACCAGCGTTTGAAACCCATGCTCCATGTTTTGGAGCTGTAGATGAAGATGAACAAGACTCTTTCCTTTTTTCTTCGATATCAATAAGACCTCCATGGATAACAGGTTCTGTATATGTGTGTGTGCACATGTGAACACATTTCACATGTAAAACACATTCAAATCTGCAGAAAGTTGCTGTGTCGCTCTGTCAGTGCTCACACCTGTGTGCACTGGGTGGGAGCTTTCAGACAGGGTAACCAAGTAAACGGGGTACCCAAGTTTGGTTCTCAAGCTCTAATGTCCTGCAATGCGACCCTTATCCAATGCACTAGAATGAAAAGAATGGCTCATTGGCTGCAGCCTCTGCAGAGCTGGATGGCATCCATGCAATAGTATTCAAGAAATTGATTCAGGTGAGTGTGAAAAAGGAGGCACCTGAAAGCTGCAGGTTATTGCCTTTTGTGGACAGCTGAGAAAATATAGGGAAGGTTTTATAAAGCTGCAGGACAAAACCAGATAATCAGCCACATTTCAGAGAACAAGCCTAAAAACAGCAACTCGCAGCTGACATTTTTAAGCGACTTTACAGAAAAAAGAAACCTAAATCCTCTTATAACAAGCGGACTTGGCTAAACTGAAGACCTCCACTGAATAGATGTATTTAGACAGCTAATTTTATGGCGGCGCTTGACTTCCATCTAGTGGTGAGAAGTAAATTCTTTGGAGACAGTGTCGCAAAAACAACACCGCGTGGCTGTAATACTTTACGGCACACATTGACATGGCTTCCTCGTTGATTTGCAGTGAAACGCAAAGCAGGTAAAAGTAGCTTAATTAACCACAAATAAATATCATTTAGAGTCTTTGTCATCAGTCTGCAGACTTGTAATTAATTAGCTTCGGTTTAATGTTCCAGACAGCTTGTACACGTATGATGTTTTCATTTTAGGGTGAGTTCAGTGTTAAACAGAGATGTGAAACAGTATGGGAAGAAGTTTATGTTCGACTGTAATGAAGAGACGTGCTGGAATTCAGACCAGGTAAAAAAATAAACCAAAACAAAACTGTTTTTGTAGTTTATGCTACTGAAACGCTATCACATTGTTCTAGCCATTTTTAAACCACTTGCCACAAACTTATGCAGTGGTGTGCATCTATTTTTATTGTTACAATAAAAGCAATGTCATTGTCATGAGTGCTGCCATTATTCATTAAAACAGCGTCCTTGTCAGATATTTTGTTGTTATTACAACAAATGCACAGTAAAATAAAAGGGGATAAATAAATAATTGTCTATATTGGGGACAACTCTGTTTTACAAGCTAGTTTATTTCAGCTCTGCTTCTGATATGCTTATTTCAAAATGCTTTGGAAATATATGCTCATTAGTTATTTAGACCTATTTTATATATGGGGTTTATAGGATTTATTTTAGTCATTTTATTATATAAAAACATGATAACGCTGCTGTAATGTCACCTTTGTGAACATAAAGTGATTAAAAAGCTGAATATTTGAAACAAAAGCAAACTACTTTTCGATTTAATTAGTTTGTTAATAGATAAATAACCGAATATGTAGTTTTTCCTTTGTAAACAATAGTCAGAACTTTTTAGTTCAGTACTGCAGGGGCCTCTGTTCAGCAGCTTTTCAGTGTTTCTCTGCTTTAACACACCCGACTCAAATCTAATGAGCCATCGTGTAGAACTTCGTAGGCTGTTGGATCTCTTTAGTTAGACACAGGTGTGTTAGAGCAGGAAAAGGTTGAAAACCTGCAGGACTGTGCCGTATGTATCAGCGAGTGATCTGATCTTTTTCAGGGCGAATGTCAGTGGGTGTCGCTGGAGTTCCCTGAGTCTGTAAGGGTTTTGGAGGTAAAGGTCCAATTTCAAGGAGGCTTCTCAGCCAAGACCTGCAGATTAGAAGGTAAAACTTATAAGCTCTTTGTGCTTTGGGCTCCTTGGAGGTGTGACTAATTGATGCAATTCTTTTTTTTTTACTTGTGTGTTTGCAGGGTGCCTCAAAGAAGGAGACTTCACCTTGCTCAGCAATTTTTACCCAGAGGACAACAATTCTCTTCAGATATCCTTTTTTTATGAGAATGTTTGACTAATGAGATGGTTGCATAAATTATACCAGTCCTGTTATGACTTAATTTGTTACACAGTAGCAAAAAAGGAAGTAAATTTAAAACAATCCACCAAATTTGGTATTTAACACACTATTATTTAGCATTTTTTTAGTAGGAAATTGTTTGTGTTCCTGTCTATCGTGAATAAAACCTGGAAAACGGCTGATGCAACACAAACTACAGTTGTTTTAATGCATAATAGTTCATCTGTCAAGTCTTTAACAGAAAACCAACATGTCACTCGGATAACACAGGACTTCCTGCTGCTGTTCTCGGTGGCTCATAATCTGACAATATTTTGCTGGACCTGCTTTCATTATTACAGTCTGTATCTTGTTCTTAACTCCACACCCACAGCTTTCCCATACAGGAGGCCTCTGTAGTGGACAAAATAAAAATAACGTTTGAGAATAGTGCTGACTTTTTTGGGAGAATAATTGTTTACTCCTTGGATGTCCTGGGGGGAAAAAGCTTGTGACCAATTTCTTTTTTCATTCTATCATGAGAGAGGAAATGACCCCTGGGTGAAGTACATGATGGTGTTGGCACTTGGGAAACATGTCATCTGTGCTACCACCTTGTGAACAGACGTGAACGTGGCCTTTTTTGGTATAAATGCATTCAGGGATCTGTTCTGCAGTCTCACTCTAGATCATTGAAACACATCATGCTTTGTTATGTGATTTTTGACTGCAGGTTTAAGTGCTACACGTGTCTCTTTATACTTTGCCTTTTGATTTAATCACCATTTTTTAAAAAAAAACATTTTTTATTAAATCTGGTTTGCTGACTTGTTGTTTTTTTGTCATTTTTCAGTCAAAAAACAATTCAGCAACACAGCCGTCAAGTTTTTACAATGTAAAGCATTAAAATGCATTCAAGTGGACCGAACAGTTTATAAATGAACATATCCAATTTGCTATGTTGCTGTCTCTGCAAATGTTGATGACTTTTTGTTGGGGCAGATGTCATCTCCATCTCACCCAGCCATTTGTGAATATCCAGTCTGTGCCATCAGATTGTTCATGTTTTTATTTCCACTGAAATCATGTCGGTGGCTTGTAGAGTTTCAGGATATGGTCCTCCAACACTTTCTGAACTAGAAAGAAAATGAAAGCGTTAATTCTTCTAACTAAACATTCAAATTGCAAACACACAGTTTACACCTTAATGTAAAGTGATTTTCCAGGTTTTAGCATAAAAAGTAATTCAGTAAGACATCTGCAGAGGATGGTGCCACTTCTTAGAAAACAAAATGATTTTTCAGGAACTTCAGGCTGAGCCGTATTAAGCTGAAGTGCTTTCAGCTGACATGGTGTGATGAAAAGGTTACTGAAAGGCATCATTGATGTTTGAGATAGTAAATTAAAAGTGAAAGCTCCTAGACAAAGAATGAGTAAATGCACATAAAGAAAAGAAACACCTGCAGCAGGAACATTATGCTAATGCACAGCTGTGTTACATCCATTATAGAAGAGATTTAATTAACATTAGAAACCTGAATGTGACCCTACTGTTAATATTGATACATTTTCACTGCACAAATTTAGTTTATTTGCAACCATCAGACATCACTTCCCATTCATGACCACTAACACAACACCGACATCAGGTGGAAGGAAAGATTACATACTTTTTTTGTGTCCCAGGGCAACAGCTAAGGCCATTGGACTGTACCCAGAGTCTGACTCGATGGTCATATCTGCTCCCTTTTCTGGAAGAAAGAATCATAATGGGAAAGAGAGCATTTAAATAAAACTTCTCCACATTCATCATGACTAATAGATAATTAGCTTACCCAGTAGGGCCTCTACACATTTAACATGATTCCCACGTACGGCATAAAGAAGAGGAGTTCCACCGTTCTAAAAGTAAAAACATCCTGTTTTTACCTTTTTTTAAAAAGACATTTACAAAAACTTGTTAGGATGCATTTGTGACAACACAATGTGAGTAATACCTCCATTTTTGGGGGCACTACTACATTTATCTATTGCTCATTCCACAAATGTACAATCTTTACAAGTTATACCTTGTAATGGTAACAGTACCATTTCATATTATCAAAGAGAAGAAATAACTAAATATTTTACTTATTGTGCCAAGTTGATATAATTTATGTTCGGCTAATAAATCTTAAAATGTTCATGTTGCAGAGTCATGAAGGCGTATCTACCCAGTCATAGGTGTTAATATCCACTCCATGTCTGAGAAGAGACTCAACAATGTCCACATAACCCCCAGAGCTGGCCAGTGTCAGAGCACTCTCTCGCTCCCTCGCAATTGTTTTTGGGTCTGCACCCTATAAAAAAAAAGCACACACTTCAGTCTGGCTGCACACTTTCTTTTCATGGCATAAATATCTTCTTTTCTAACCTTCTCCAGGAGAAAGTCCACCACTGCTTTCTCTCCAAACGCCGCTGCCCACATGAGAGGCGTAAAGCCTCGTTCATCCTGACAGCTGAGCAATGAACTGTCTGCAAGATTGCAAAGTAAAACAGGACACAGTTCATCTGCTGGGGTTGTAAAAAATATCTTGGAGCGTGTTTAGAAAGTGCATTGTCGTAAGACGTTCTCACCTTTACTCAGGTGTGCAGCTACTTGTGACACCTCACCTTGCGCTGCCAGCTGGTGTATGGACAGAGCTGATGGGAATAAAAAGATGTTACTTTTACTGTTCAGATCATTAAAATGCTTGCCTTAACACCAACGCTTCTTTACCTGTAGGCTACTCACCATCTAATGTTGCTGGTCTTACTGTAACCTCGTTCCCACGCTGCTTGTTGGTGAGGGTGGTGGAGTGTTTGAATAAATCATCTTCATCCACGTCCATGTTTTCTGGATCCATGTCAAAAGGAATACAAATGTTTAGTGTGTAGTTATTACAAGACATGTGTCACAAAGTGCTGCTATTATGACAGGAAAGTGGCTGCAGATTGGACAGTTCTATAAAAAAAAAATAAGACACAATACCACTTGATGACTTCTGTCCTGCATCGGAGGAACATTCATTAGCGTTGGATGGCTGATTGTGTTGGCCATCTGCTATCTCTTCATCACCTCTGGTCTCCATAATAACTGCAACGTGAACAATATATTATCCAGGCAGCAAAGAGAGTTTATTAATTTAGTTAGTCTAGAAAAGCGAATAACATTTCCACTCACCACATCACACCATGGCCTCACAGTCGCGCTAACTTCCTTCTTTTAAAAAACTGAAAGTAAATTATTTTAGGTCACACAATTGATCTCGCTAGTCCCCAAAGTGAGTCCATTTCACATCGCGTAGTAAATAGGCTACTAAATGAATCTATTATTATAACACATTGGAATATAAAACACGTTTGAATCATGAGCCCGTGCAACCATGATCGCATCTGGTACTCTTTCTGGAGGAAATGTGTTTTTTGTGCGTTTTCATAATCGATATTTCTACCCGGAATGTTTCACAGTGACACACAACAATAATAATACGGAAGAAGAAGGAATCAGGTGACGCTACTTGTTTTTGGCGTTAAGTAGCCCAGCTATGGAGGATCAGGAGATGCAACTGAAAGTTCGACGAGGTAAACAAGAAAATAATATATATATATATATATACAAACTACTTACTTCATTGTTGCTAGGTAAAGTTGAAGCTCCGTCGGGTTACAACCGGGAGCTGTTAGCTCATTATAGCGGCTAAGCTAATGCTATGCTCTTTTTTTGTTCACGTACTCGGCTGTGGAGAGATTGTGTCCCACCTAACTATTTTATCGACAAAGAGCGTGTAGCTATAAACTAATATGTGTTTATTTGATGCTATAGTGAGTGATAAATTCACGGAAAGTATGTACGTCCTGGCTAACGAGCCTTCGGTGGCTCTCTACAGACTGCAGGAGCACGTCAGAAGGTCGCTGCCAGAGCTGGTGCAGCACAAGGTATTCATCCAATGACTCTTTTTAATCGATTCCAGCTTTTTATTTAGACGTTGTTTGGTTTCTGTGAGATAATCCAATTATTAACATAATTGTTTGGTATTAGTTTAGTATACAATACGACAGTATGAGAGACCCTTGTAAAACAAGTTGTATTTAAGTGTTTCCTGACAGCAATACAGCACGACCCAGCAAGGAGTCAGAAGTAATTCCTTAATTTTTTTAATTTAACATATTGGCTGTCTAATTTCCTCTTCTGATATAGTACTGAACGCCCATTTTTGTTCACGTCACACATAACCATTTAATGGACATGTTAAAACTTGAAATGCTAGAAACTTAGTGTTTATCGCCAATGTCTTAACTATTTCGAGGTACGTGCCTGCAGCATTAATGTGTGTTTTAGTTCCCAGGCTTATAGAAGACCTCCAAAACACAGATTCCCTTACTCTATCTCGTTTAGTTTCTCAGCTTCATTTATTTATTTTAAACATCACAAAGTCTTAGTTTTTTGTCTACCTAATATTACTGTCATTGTGCCATGCAAGTACATTTTACCTGTTTAGTAGTACATTTAAATTGATGCTAAAGGACTCCATAATATTGCAAATTATATATTATATCTTTTTTGTTGTCTGTTGCTTGTCACAAAGACAGACATGCAGAGCTGGGAGGAACAAAGTCAAGGAGCCATTTACACTGTTGAGTATGCATGCAGGTGAGATGAGTTGTTCTTAAATATTTATGTAAGCAAATCCCTATCTGCTCTCTGCTCTGCCTGTTAACACGTGCATTGATCTGCTGGTTTTGCAGTGCCGTGAAAAGCATGACAAACAGCAGTCTGTATTTCAAAAACATCGACAGTCTCCTTCGTCAAGCCATCAGCATGAAGGAACAGATTAATAACTCACAAGGACGAAGGTAGGAGGCAGTAATGAAAATGTTCACTGAAGCACACCGATGGTAAAGAGCGGGCGGGGGGGCGGGGGTACATATCTGAAACTGAGATAATCATAGAGCACCATCTTATTCATTTCATATTTGTTTTAAAATTGTTGTATTAATGGTGTAATTTGTAAAATCAACAGGTATGAGTAGCCAGTTTAGTGGTCATTGTTTGATTTAAGGTCTTGGTGTTCCTCTAACTCATCTCATTTGGTTTTCTGTAGTTACTTTAGCAACATATTAATAGTTGTTGAAAGAGATGCAGTCAATGTTCAAAAGGCCTTTAACTGTAGGATTTCATTTTTCTAATATATCACCTGATCTTGTGGCCATTAACTTGCTTTTTTTGCAGCTTCTCTGTGACAAAGTACAAACAACTCCCTTTTTTCTGCCTTATGTTTCGCTCTTACAAATCCCCCTTTTCTCCTGGTATCTGTATCACATTCTCCACCAGGAGTCCCCTGCATCACCTTATGGCTTGAGTGACTTTACTTTAATCACATCTTAATTTTTTTTTTGTAGATAATGAAAGCTTCATATTTTTGTGTTGCCTTTTTTACCTTTTTTCTTTATTATTTCCCCCCATCGACACCTGCATGCAGTTTACATGATGTGACCCCATCTCCAAGCCCCCCTGTCTCTACTCCTCATGTCCCATCCACTTCCTCATGATCTGTTGACAGAGGTGTCCAAGGTTAGTAGTTCCTCTAGACGTGACGGAGTTATATTGAATGAGAAATGAGAGAAAAGTGCATCTGACTGTAACCTAACTTTTGTGAAGTACTTAAATGCTTTACTCAAAGCAGTCTTTTTTTTATTTATTTCTGTTTTCAACATTGTATTTTAAGTTTATGACAAATAATTTGTGCAGCATTACAAAACACATCAGGATATTGTTGACACATAAATGGAACAAAGCCACAATATACAGCCGAATAAAGTATTTACATTATTATAATAAAAGCTATAAATGTGCCATATTGATAACTGTGTGGAATATAGAGTTAATTCAAGTTAGTTCCTAATATGATGCAATATGTTTCCCATCACGTTAACAATACTGCATAACCTGAATGTGTGAAAACATGTTTGTTTTCACACTCGGTCCCGTGTTTGCACAAACTGAGAGTTCAGCTCTGAATGTAGCGCCTACGGGCAGCACTCGCTCTTTGAGTCGTTCTTTCCTTTGACCTGGAGTTAAGCTCATTTTATGTCACACAAGGGTAGAGTCTTTTGCTGAAATCCCCGATTTGCGTGCAAGAACACTTCTCATCTCGTTGTTGACTCCATTCCAGGGTTTTATCTGGGCCTGCAATAAACCCGACTCGGTAGACAGGGTCCTGTGCATTCTGGGAAAACTACCGCCGCTGCTGTAACCATCTTTATCGTCAGAGGGGCCCTGAGAGCCTTCGGTAGGGGAGAACTGCTGGTGATACGGTTCTCGCTGTCTCGGAGGATAGGAGATGGGAGGCTGGAGGTGAGACTGACTGCGGTGTATCCGTGGCTTGTCCACGCCAATCCTCAGCTCGCAGGGTCTAGAAACAGGCGTGCTGCTGGCACCATGGTCATTCTGGTAGAGGGTGTCAACACGGTCATGATAGTGCTTATCAGCATTGGAAGCTTTTACCAGAGCGTGTATTACAGTCGCCATTAGGATCAGGATCCCAGAGGAGAGCACACAGGCATTAGCAATCCCCGTCTCCATCTCGAATATCAGTAGCATGAAGATGGACATAGCTGCCAAGAAAAACAAGAGGACTGTTGGAAACTTTAGAATCTATGTAGGACAGAAACACAAAATACTTTGCTCTACAACAGCAAACAGTCTTCGTTTATACAGATCAAATGACTTTAAACAAACTGTGAGAGCTGTTTTTCTTATTGAAATGGTTTTGCTTGTCTGCAGGAAAAGGACCGTGGATTCGGGCATGCTGAAGGAAGGGGGGGAAAGACACAGCTCTGGGATGTGACGCCACTTCCTGAGTTTGTCGCGTTCCCTCGCCAGTCTTTTGCTCCTCTACCTTTTGACTGCGGCTGAAGTGGGGTCACAGGGGTGACGCCTCCCATCACAGTGAAGTAACTTCCTCCAGCGACACCCCACCCAACCAACCTTCTCCAGTACAAGCCTCTAAGTGGAACAGTGTGCACCAGCACTGCCAGGTTCAGCATTAAAAACTTTAAGTCATGGCTACTGAAAGAATGCATTGTTCTCTCAGAGCCACTGGATTAGAGGGAATGTGGTGGCGCTGTTTCACCTCACATGTTGGATATCCACAATGCCGGCAATGTTTTGGGCTCCAGTTTACTGATTTTAATGCGTGGGATGTATAAGAAAGAGCATGAATATCAGGTTTGAAAACACTTGCTTCAAAATAAAGCTCAAGTTAAATAATAAAAAAGGTTATTAAAATGTTCCAGCCTGATGTTCTTACCTGCCAAGTACACAGACACCCCCAGGCAGAAGAGGCCGACGGCCACATGTCGCACAGCCGTGCTGTCCAAGAGGAACCAGTCTGCTCTGTTAGAAGAAATCCCACATTGTTGGAATTCAGGACATGCTCATGCTTTAAGCCTGCCATAATACTCTTTTTATTCTTAATACTTTTATTAAATTGCCACAAGTGCAACATACGTGTCTCGATAGTTTCATTTCATTTTCTTTAGTTTGTTTTTGTGAATCCTAAACACTAAGATGACTATCTTATTTGGTTCCAGTCTTGAGAAATTTGGTGCACTCATTATTATTCAAACTTTCTTGGAAAGTCCCATCTGTCAGTAGGGAGGTCCTGGGGTCTGCTGTTGAATTTGTATACGGACGTGGGAAAGGTCCAGCCAGAGGCCGTGTGCTGGGTGCATAATGAGAGGAAGACCATTGTCTGAATGGGATTCATAAGGGTTGGGGAGGAGGTACGGGAATGACCAAGAACATGGCTGTTGTCCCCCTCTTTCTAACGCGTGAGGTGCCCCCTCTATGATGCTTCTGAAGCTGTTGTCTTTTTATAAAACCACATTTTAAATTTAATAACCAATATATAATTTACAATAAAACATGTGGGCAGCTGGATAAATGCATCTAAATAGCCTAAACATTGTTTATCCCTCACTTAAACCAACAGTGCTGCACACTTCGACCACATAAAGCTCAGCACTTTATATTGAACCATTTCTTTTAGAATTATGTTTTTAATGCCTTACAGGCCACATTTTCATATTTTACATGTTAAATTAACTAATACTGCACCTAGGGTCACCTCAAATTCTAGGTTAAAAGTTAACCTAAAACATGCTGGAGCTTAACTTTAGTTCATTTTCAGATATGTTAAAGCAAAATTAAAGAAATCTAGTGCAAGTTTCTAAACAATAGTTCAGCAAGAAAGCATTTAACCCTTAGACTTACCAACAATAGCTCAATATAGCTACAGCTAGTCTACTGGTCATATATGATTAGTTAGAGCAAAGGAAGATAGAGCTATGTCTTTTTAAAATTATTAATAATACATTAGTATCTCAGACTTTTCATTTCTACTCTAAAACGGGTTTTAAATGTGTAAACTGGTGTATTTGCAGTAATTAGCCGTCTGAAGATGCGTCACAACTGACCGGAACTACTTGTCTGAATTATTTGGGTGTAAATGCAGCTGCTGCAGGTGTTTTCATCCAGGCCAAATACCTGTCGGCATCCTGCTCTCCTCTGCAGACTTCGGTGGAAAAGTAGCTGTGAAGGAGACACACCACCACAGCGCTTAAATGAAGGGTGAGGGACAGCGCGGAGAGCACCGTGGAGACTGGCAGCAGGACGGCCCAGATATGAGCGGGTATGACCGCGGAGGTGGACGGAGGGGACTCTCTCACCGTCTTCTGCTGGGACTGGAGCTGGAAGATTAAAACCACCGATAAAACTGTCATGATAGCCGATAAGACCCCCAGCAAAGACAGAACAATTAGAGATCTCTGGCTGTAGTTTTGCTTCATGTTTATCCACTAATCAGTTTGCTCCAGAGGAGGAAAAAAGAAACGCAATTCCCTCTGCGGTCCTACAGTCCTGAAAAATGTGCTGGCATTGCGGAATATATATATATATATATATATAAAGAAGTTTCCCCAAGTCCTGTCGGAGTGGATGCTTTCCTCTTCGATGTGGATTTTAGCAGAGGTTTGCCTGTTGTGGTAGAGCTCCCTACTGCCCCGTCTGAGCATGTGATGGACTTTAAATCCCCAGATTAAAAAGTTCGCAACAACAATGGACTTTTTCTCTTGGATCGTAGGAAACAATGCACTGACGTGCTGGCAGGAGAGGCAGAGCTCTCAGAGTAAACACAAAACCCCCAGACAGGAATAATGAAGACCTTTAAGCATCAGAACAAAGGAGAAGCCCAACTAATTGTTTTAAAATAACCCAGAATATGAATTACAAAGATGAGCACTTATTTACAGATATAGTGCAAATCTTCACCAACTTACTAATAAAACCTCAATACAAAACATGAACCTATAACCACTACAGATTACATTTCTAAAAGTGCACCTGATCTTACACATCACTCATATTGGTGTTCTTAAAATAAGAGCAGTGCAGTTAGATATAGAACATATAGAACCTCACATACTGAACCATAGCATGTTAGTACTGTATTGATCAGATGCTTTTTCCTTCTTTTATTTTGTTTTACTGAAAATAACAAGCCACCCACTGCCAAATTCATCACAGGTCTAATTAAACTCCAACTAATAAAAATACAGATAGCTATTTCTAAATCTAAACACAAAAAGATTATTTTTATATAAAAGTCATCAAAAAGCACATTAGTAGGCTACATTATACTCATGTAATTTACTTTGGTTTATATAGATTGTCAAAGTATTTTGAACGAGCTCTTTTTGCATGTTTGATAAAAGACCTGTCGTCCGTTAGATTAGCCTACTTCTTATGTTGTAACATGGACGACAGCTATCCTCCTGAGGTGATTAAAAGATTACAGTGGTAATATGCCGCCTCATCATCTCCTGCCACTATACAATATACATATATATATATATATATATATATATATTGCATAGATACAAATCAAGTTTTTACTACTTTGACCACCTAATATATGTGTCTCAAATTCTCTGTGAGCACAAGGGGACCATGATAGGTGTAACGTTACAGCAAACTCTGGAGGAATTTGCAGCAAGGTCTCTTCTCCAGCTTACCTTCTTTCATTGAAGAATAGCCCTCTTATTCTTAGTTTGTCTATTCAGGTTCACCAGATCTCATTAAAATATAACCACATTCCTCAGAAACATTCAGAGCTAACCAGATATACGCTTATTTCACACTTTAATTATGTTCCTGCCATAATTTCCAATAAGTTTGGTTGTCCACAATCTGCCTGATCTAACTAAAGTAGTGAGTATTTATTATAAATACACTTCTAATACACTCTCCTTGACCACAAGCACCCTGACACACTTAAGTTGGTGACCTGTGTTACAGAAGCCTTGTTTTGTTAAACGTTGGGGAGATGTGGGGAGGTAAAGGTGTAACCCTTATTCTGTTGAAATGTAGATAAGAATGTCGCTATAAAAACACACACTGTGAACAATTGCTCTCACACATGTACACTGATCATGGAGGCTATTTCTGAAACCAATAGCTTCACCACATGCTCTAAAAGGGTCGCGGCTGATCTTGTCGAAAGCAGAAGTGAGAAGTTTCAGGAAAATGAAAAAAAGAAAATGGACTTGATACGTAAAGTTCTCAGGCACGTTTACCTCTTTTTAGTTTTTACTTTGATCAAATTTACCATTCATTTGAATTGACGGGGTAAGTGGGGTTTGCGTTTCCACCGCCGGCCTCAGCACTGATGAAGCTGCTCACGTTCACAAAGATGAACACAGACTTGACGTGCATTAACACCTGCAGGAAAGAATTTCCCTTTTGCTGCAGGTGAAGCTTGTTGTGTCGACAGATGGGGATTCGGTGTTCTTGTTCAGCTCAACTGTGCCAACGCAGATAAATCCTAGAGGTAAAGGCTGTGGCAGTCTGCAGGGATGTTGCTAGCTATTGCATCAGATGCACAGTTTGGGACACCTCCTGGGATTTCAAACTGCGTGTGTCTGTGGGTATACATATGTCTATGCCTGCATGTTGATATGTGTGTGCAATTAAGAGAGAGAAACGGGGGTGTTATGGGTCCTTACACAGATCATCTGTGCTAATAATTTCTCACTGCATTGTTTCACCTCCCAAAATAGAGGATAATCCATCTCATGCAGTGATTCAGTTATTACATCTAAATATATCTGATAACTAAGACCATGTCTGCTCTCCAGCATTGCTTTTAATAATATTATTTTGCCCTTTTCCACACCACTCGCTCTATGTCCCCTGCTTCCATCAGTGATATGCAAGCAAACATACATGGTAACAAGTCTTCATGGACTCTGCTGCATTTTCATGCAGTACTTCATGTTTGATTTAGGACTGAAGCTCAATAAAGACACTAAATAGTATCAAATCAACAGATTTACTCCCCTGTAGCTCCAGTTAAAAGTTATTTGAGGTTATTTATGTTATTAATCTCTATATATTTTGTACATAGTCAGTGACAGAGTTGTATTTTACTTGCTCGCTTTGTGGTTCTTAATGGTATCCGGCTCTTATGTGGACCTAGTTTTGAAACAAAGCTTTTGTTGTTGCACTCTGGTGTGATGGAGGGTTGTAGGGTTTCACTGCTGATGGAAGCTTGTTTAATAATATGTGACAGCTCGCAGTATGCATAAGTGACCTGCAATATAAAACCTCATCTTCTAATATTTTTGCTCCTACAAGCTTCTTTTTAAAAGTTTTTAAGACACTTATAAACACACAGACTAAAATATATTAGTCTCTCTGGATAATGTTGATTTAAGCAATGAAATACCACATTCTATTAATTCTTTGTTGATATTTTTATGTATTTCATTTATTATAAGTTCAAAGTGTATTTAGGTGATAATAAATGAGAATCTACATGTGAAACGTCATTTATTTATAGTCTACATGATGTACCTCTGCCCTGTCTGGTTTCTTACGCTTAGAATGAGGCTTTGAGGTTATGAAAAACAAAGCGCAAACTGCATTAACTGTCTGGTTTTCGCTGCAAGCAGTTTTTCATCATCTTTGCTGTTTAGTATTTTCTTTCACTGTGTCCCAAATATTCAGGTCAATAATTCTAAAAGGGGAAATAACCCTAAATGATCATAAATGGGACTTTTACACACAGGCAAACGTGTGGCATGTCGAGGTTTGGTCAAAGTTTATGTCAATCTGAGGAGTTAAAGGAGTTTCATATGAATTTATCTGAAAATGTTAAAAAACAACAACAAAAACAAAATATATTCAACATTTCAGTCTTGTATTGTTTGTATAAGTGCCTTTACCTGCTTGTTAAAGATACCCTCTGAAGCATTGAAATTTAAAATATTTGATGCCCACAAAGTATTTTTGGTTTGTTTTTATGTTGTTTTATTATTACTTTTAATTATTGTTTTATCCTTGTTGTGTAAAGTGACCTTGAGTGACCTGAAAGGTGCTTTTTAATTAAAATGCATTATTATTTCAAACAATACTTCAACAGAAGACAAAGAAAACTCTGAAACAGCAGCTTAAAGAGGACATTCAGCACTTTTAGACACTATAAGCAAATGTATATTTGGAAAAAAAAAAGCAAATATCATCAAAATTTCCCTTCTTCGCCTGTTTAGCACATGAGTTATGGTATGTGCATGGTAAAAACAAAAGATTGATAAATATCAGCAAATTCTGGAAGCAAAAGGTAAAAAAATGGTCATAATAATGACAACAGGTGGTTTCTGCAACCTAATGATGATTGCAAACATAAATTCCGACTTACATCACAAAAGGTTTTAAGTTGGCAGATTTTGCTGTTTGTTTTGTTTTTTTATTCTCTCTAATGTCTCTTTGTCCTCTCTAACTAATGTCACTGAATGTCTGAACAGACCTCAGGAACCTTAGAAATGAAAGCTTTGCTGCATCTCTGATGGATGCAGAGAGGAAGAAACCCTGCAGGAAGCCCAAAGTTTTTTATTCCATGTATATTTTTCTTGAGCTTCAGTCATCCTCAGATCTACTCATACCCTTCCATTTAATTTGGGAGGAGGGGGCTGTCACAGACAAGACATAATAGGTGCAAATTTAAAGAAGATATTGTTTTTTTTCTTTTTCAGTGGAAATATATATGATAAAATAGCCTAATATATGTTACTCATAGTAATATTTTGTTAAACAATCCTTGGAGGTGTTCAGTACAGTAAGGAGTTTTTGTGATCACACCGGTTCAGGTGTTTTGTCCCTCTGCTCAAAGTGCTCTCATCTGTCCAGACCGTTTTGTTTGTTTGTTTTCTATTATTTTCCACTCATTGAAATTAAAAACCCAATGTCTTACATCACTAAATTATCATTTAGAAAATGTTTCGTTCAGTCTCCACTATGTGAGTGACTGTTGGAAATGTCTTTTCTTTACTGGGAGGGCGAGGACGACAGTAAAGTCTTATTCCACAAATAAAATAATGAAAAAATAAATAAATAAGTAACGTAAAAAGTCTTGTCTCTATGCATTCTCCACTTTCCACACACCTGTGTATTCAGCACAAAATAAAAACTGTCCCCATAAAGACCAAGTTATGTCATTTCTAATGCATAAGCTATAGTAATGGTCATAAAGTGTTTTGTAGTGAACCCGCCGGCAGGGTAACCGGAGCGTCTGGAGGCGGATGAGAGGCGGAGGAGCGTGTCCAATGGCACGAGCGCGGAGGCGGTGTGTGGTGACAGAGAGAGGCGGGCGGCAGCGGTAACCAGCTGTTGGAAAGCAGCGTGCTGCTCTCCCCAACCATCGTCTGCATCAGGTGAAAATCAGAACATCAGCACAGGAGCGGAGCCCACCAAAAGACTCATCTGAGTTTCTCCAACTTCACCTTTGTTTCATTTCCATGCAGTAAACTAACGCGCGTAACGGTGGAGAAGAAAGACCAAGGAGGACACCGAGGAGCAGGTGAGATCTTTTTAGTTTAAACTCAATCTGTGTATTTGTTTTAATTATTATTTCCGCCTTGTTTTTAATCAAATGAGCGGCAGTTTCCTGTGCGCCACATGACAGCTGTGTTACAGCAGCCTACCTGTTGCTGGCTCATTCAGAGCTGGAGATGAAACTATATCTGACTGGGACTCTTGGCCACTCGTAGACACACGAGCTATTCTTATGCGACATATTTTATGACTGACATAAACAATCCATTATGCCTGATTATGCAGGAACATTTTTTTCAGATCTGTTTTTATTTATAGCGCCAAATGTGCAAAGAGGAATCTAATGGCCCCATCCCAGTTCCATCCATTATAGATAGATAGATAGATAGATAGATAGATAGATAGATAGATAGATAGATAGATAGATAGATAGATAGATAGA
>JBAMHV010000015.1:19158847-19171749 GCA_037177535.1 Pseudomugil gertrudae | reverse complement strand
TTCTAAGCTAGAAGGCAAAGGAATGATGTGTAGACTAGCTCCACCATCGTAGCAGGTCTGGTGACAATGGCAGGGTTTTACTTACCTAATGCCTTGAGTGACAGAGTGGAGAACAGGATAAGCAGAACAGGAATCAAATACTGAAGAGTAACAACACTTAGGTAGCAAAACACACGTGTAACCTGGGGGACAAAAAACAAACAAAAGAACAAAGTTTTACTAAGATTTTACTTTCTGGTACACAAAAAAGATTTATTTGGATAAAAAAAAAGACTAAAATTCAAATATTAATTCTGAAAAAAAACAAGCAGCAACTTCCGTTGAAAAAAGTGAAGCCGAAGTGCCAAAACTTACAGTTCTCCTCTCATCCACTAGGGGCACCAAAACAGCGCAAATCCCCATAGACTCCCATGTTAAAAAGGGCAATTTCACAGCAGATATAAGCATGTTTACAGTCCGGTGCAAAAACATTTTAGGTTTATTAGGTTGAATTTACCTTCATGACAACTCTGAAGGGGAGATTTTTTCATAATCCATCCATTTAGATTTTATTTAACCTTAAAAGACAGCAAATTAGGACCGTGTCCTTTTGATTGACAGCTATCCAATATCCGCAGCAAAAAGGCAGAGTGTAGCACAAACACAGTTTTTAGCTCACTAACAGTACGCCTTAGCTTTACCCCACCTACTGCTGTTACATGGTTAACTACCGTTAGATCAGAGTTAGCTCAGTTAGCTTAGCTACAAGAAGCTCAGAGTTTGCTAGATGCCAATCATCCACCCACATGCTGACAGCCTCTCGCTCAACTCCAGCTCTGCCAGTTTTTGTACTTTCCAGGAGTGATGGAATATGTGACACTGCCAAACAGGAAGCGGTAGGAACTGCCCAACAAGCTTCACTTTGGTTCTGCAGAAACACTGCTGGGAGGCACCGTTCATCTTTTATATGCAGTCTATGATAAAAGACCTAAAATCTAATCAAAGTGCAATTTATAAATGTAGCTAACCTTCCTTTGGATGTCAATGGCAGCAATGCGTCCTGCCTCCTTCTTCATCTGTTCCACCCACTTCTGGGCCAAGCTGAGATAGGCCTGGAGGTGGTAACGGGTCAGTCCCAGTCGCAGCACACACAGTACAACGATGATCCACAAGCGCATGCTGTCAAATGCTGCACTGGGCACTCTGCAAAAGGAACAGTGTTAGAAAACAGCCTACTGAGCACCAGGCAGTGCAAGGAAGACATCCATGTGCAGTACATCTGACTGGTAAAACAAAGGTTAAACAAATAAAAAATACTTTTAGAGATTAAAAGCAGCACACTCACAAAGTGATATAAGTCTTTCCCATAGGTGCATTGGCCAGGAAGTCTCTAGCAATGGGTTTTACCCACAGAACCAACACGATGACTGGAGAAAGAAAACTCATGTGCAGCAAAATCCTGTCAGGAAACAGACACCATACTGAGATCCATGCACATTTATCGTGATGCTTCTTTTTTAAATAACATCTTACTGAATAAGCGGGCGGTCCGAGTTCATCTGTACAGCATCTAGATGAGTCTGAGCCAGCCGCAGTCCGGGGAAGGCTAGGAGAGCGCCTATGTAAGCGCAGACAGCAGCCAGACCAAGCTTCACAGTCAGCTTAGTCACTGGGATCCTGATGTTAAAACAACCAGCTGAATCTAAAATATATCTCTTAATGCAACTAACATTATCAAAAGTTTTTTACAAAGAAAAAAAATATTCTGGTGTCTCAGCTCAAAGTTACATCTACAAATACAGATACTCACGACCAGTCAGCATAGCCCTGCTGTTTGACAAATACTTCCAAATTGTCAAATAGGCTGGAAAAGCCAGGCTCCAGGCCAAACTCCAGGTAGTCCTCTCTGACCACAAGCACAAGCATGGCCATCAACAGAGACAGAAAGCCAAAGGCGAGGCACACCGAACGCTCACCACCCTCTTCAGAGCGGAAGTAGTGGCTCATCAGTGTGTGAAGGGTCTTTCTGAGAGGTATGGGTTAAAAGAAAGTAACGAAGAGGAAATCCATCTAGCTTATAGAACTCAGTGAAGATTTAAAAAAATACTGAATAGCTCATTTAAACTTACATCCTAATTTAACTCATCACTGCTATCTTATTTTAAAAGCTTATCACAATGATGCAAATATGACAGGATACGTCATGATCTCTGTTACTAAGCATTTAAGAAACTGCAGCTTTACAATGAGAGATTAAAGTTCTCTGTCTTTGCTCAGACCTGAATACACTTAAAGACTCACAAACGTGGCTGCTGTGTTTAAAAAAGTTTACAGCTGAAGGATACAGACCAAAAAGAACCGTGATGACACACCAGATGGCTCCAATATTGACCTCTTTGCTGGCATCCACCACACTGTAGTAACATTCGGTGAAGATGAAGACACCAAACGCATACACTGCAAAATCTATAAGCCACTGGTACTCCAGGAAAAAACGCAGTACTGCAAGCAGAAAAAAACAGGCTAAAGCTGCATCTCTTAGAGCAGGCATGTCCAAAGTCGGTCCTCGAGGGCTGCTGTCCTGAAGATTTTTTATGTATCCCTGATCCAATACACCTGGCTTCCATTAAATAAACACAATCAAGTTCAGCATAATGACAGATTACGGTAACTTGAGTCAACTGTGTTGGACCAGGGATACATGGAAATCCTGCAGGACTGTGGCCCTCGAGGACCGACTTTGGACACCCCTGTCTTAGAGTATTTTCATGGGATGCACTATATGATAAATACTGTGTTTCTACTATTGTCAGTAGTCATAAGTGCTTAGAACATGTTTCTGTAATTGCGAATAAGTAACTGATGTAGATAAAGGTGTGTTTGCTTTACCAAGAGCATCCGCCACACTGACTGGTGCTTTATCCAAGTGAAGGTCAATGTCTTTGGGCACAGTCAGAGGTTTGTTCTCCCCATTCTGCCGTCTATGAACAGCAGGGAAAGTTTGCAGAGAAGCAGGTATATTAAAACCCTGCAGGTAAGTTTTATCAGGTGGACACTTAATGAGACAAATCAATAACCCCTTAAGCTAATATGCTTTGTCTGCAGTAGCCAAAGTTTTCCTCAAAATAAATATCACTTACCTGTCCCTTCGGTTTAGTTTCGGCACCTGCTTTCCAGCCAATGCACACAGCTCTCCTTCTGAAGGGTGTTTGAATCGGAACAAGCTGAAAAGATCAATGTCATGTGTAATAGCACCGCAAATTGAATGAAAAGGTGTATAAACTAGTGTTAAGGGTGAAATTACCTGCCATTGCAGAGGAGCCAGCGGGCAAATGAGCAGTGCGGAGCCATCCTCTGCATGATGCTGGCAGCCAGCAGGCTGACCACCAGCTGAATCCCCATCAGTGCCTGTCAGAGGAAGAAAAACGTAGATAAAAACAGAAAATAACAGAACAAGATGCACCTATCTATCAGAGTGGCAATGCTGTGTTTTTTCTTGCACTGTAATAAAAAGGAGAGAAGGAAGAAACAGAAAGGCAGTCTTCAGTACACACACATAAACACGCTGTAGTCACATCTAAATTAGCAAACTACAATAAAAAGCGTCATCTCTGTGAAAACACAACCTTAAAGATTTGGCTAATTTAAACACAGCGGCGCGTTGAAGATCCCCACAAAATTAATCAAACTTTGCAAATGCTTATAGGGCTAAATTTAGCTAAACTCCACCACCTGTCAGCCTGCTGCAACCGTTAGCCAAAAAGTTAGCATTAGCATTGTGTCTTGTAGCTCTTTAGAGCTTACGAGTGAACCTCAAAGCACACTCTACACGCTAGGAGTTGAATGTTTTATGCCTGGATGTGAATACATTTACCATGTCCTCTAACAAAAGAAGTGGTCAGAAATCAGAGCAGCTGTCGGAGCTTCTGTACATGTAGGACAGTCTTTGACAGCTGGACCAAGACAAACATGTGAAACTGATCAATGACCCGGATGTAGTCGAAGGGTCCTGTGACGTCAGGTACTGCGGGAAAGCTAAGGAAATGTGAAGCTTTAAATAGAAGCTGCTGATACTGACTAACCTATTAATTTATCAACATAAATTACTAACTTTAGGTTTAGGATTGTTTTTATCACTTTTTTTTTTTTCATAAGACGACCCTTTGCTATTTGATGTTAGCAAACACTTTATCACCTACGTTTGCAAACCTGGCTGCTTTCAGTTGTTTAAGTTTAGGATTTAAAGAGATAATGTGGTAGTGAAAAGATAAATCGGTTAAACTTTTTTAATCCATGGTGCAATGAGGGTATAATAATATTAATTATTATCATTATTATTATTATTATTATTATTATTATTATTATTATTATTATTATTATTATTATTATTATTATTATTATTATTATATAATAAACCATTAATAAGTAATCATAATTGACCATTTAGGACATCCAAAACAGTGATGTAGAAGTAGGGAATACATATTCTTATCTGCTGGCTAACCACTTTATTTAAACACTATTTACATATTTTGAAGGCAATAATCAAAGCATGGAAGAAAACTTTTTAAACCATCTTTATATTAAAAAAAGGTTATGCTAACAAAACAAACAAACAAAAGCAATGTCTTAGGATAGATGGAACAGGGCACATAAACATGATTAACATGATAGTAACATGATTCATGGGACTGTAAAAAAGAAGAGAGGCTCCTCTAGAAGCAAAAGTGAAGAAGTATTTATTTTTATGATTCAAGAGGAATTGTGGCTTCACAACTGCTTGTAAAATGTTCAATCGCCCACAAATATTTCTTGCTTTATTAACCTTTTTTCTTACAAAATGTAAGCCAGTGAGCTTTATAAGATAATAAAACAGCATGTTAATAAGTGTCATGATCTCGTATTTAGCTGTGATGAAAGGCACAGAATCTGCTACTTCACCATGCAAGCTGAAAAATGAAAACCAAACAGCTCTTCACACAGGCCAGGGATTCACTTAAAGGAGGAAAAATCTCTATAGAAAAGATAAAGAAAATATTTATCACATTATCCAAATGTTTTGTCCAGTTTTTCCACTTTTAAACAATTTTACTCTATTAATTTTATATTTTACTTTACATGGTGGCAACTTGTAAACAGCTGTGTATGAAACCCATGTGGGAAATAAATGCTAATATTTAATAAGAAAAGCCATAAACTTATTTTTATTCAAATGTAAAGTTGTATCTCTCTTAGTCCCTTGTTCTTCCTCAGTACCCATGAATGCCTCTTTATGATAATCTCCAGGTTTCATGCTTCCACCATTACACATCTCAACATTTCACTGGATGAAAACAAACATTATGCAAATTTTTAGGCTTAAAGTCTCAAATATGCTTCTTGCTTTGGCATTAAAACACTGCGCACCACGGCTCGGCAAAGAACAAAGGTGTGCACATTTGTAATCATGTGTTGGGGTTCTATTCTCTAAGGACAAAGGGGCTATCTTCACTCCTCACAAAAAGCATGTACCCACATTGTGTGTAAACATATTCAGATGATCGTTACTGCTCAGATTACAGGAAGCAATAACGTATTTGTGGACTGATGCAGGACTCCATGTCTCTGTGTGTGGCACGGTCAGATTGTGAACACATCAAACACACAGTGGCCTGTACATGCATTATAATGTCAGCTCATCCTCTGTGAGTCAGAGGTCTGTATGAGTAGCCAAAAGCATTTGCAACACACTTTCCAGCATCTTTTCCCCCAAACCATTCACAGAATTCAAATCTGTATTTAGCATGTGTGTCCATGTCATTTGGGTGGTCTTCTTAAGTTGATTGAATTCCTGCTTTCTTCTAATTGGTGGCACCCCTTCTGCTAAAGATGTGCCTGATCCTTTGCCCTGTGAATTTGTGCGGGAGAGTGTGACGTTTCCATGAGTGCTGTGAATTTGATGAAATGAGGCTCTGTGCAGTGGAGCAGCAACAGCTCTGGTGGGCAAATGTCTGTAAACATTAATCACCTGAAATTAGTTGGTGGCTCATATGGAAGAGCCTGGATGCTCAATCTTTATGTGCCATTTTTATGAAGGCAAACTATCTCCTGAGTCAAGTTTCTGGAGTTATGATCCAATAGAAAGTAGTCTGATTACATTCTTTTCTTAACTTAAAAACAAAACTAAGTTTAGCTTCTGCTTGGATAAAACCTGCTCCGTGACAAACTGGAGCTATAACGCTCTGTGCATTCTCCCAACATAGGAGACATTAAAATGTCAGTCACACTAAGAGAGAAGAAATGTCTCTGTCTGGCTGAAAAACACCTCTGTCATTATCATCTTTGACACAAATGCTAATCCCTCCGCCATATCCGCCATCTGTGGTTAAGAGCAGGGGCAGAAATTACTGGGGAAAATGGACACAAATAAAATGCAAATCCATGACGGGCTACAAGTGGCTCCCCTCCCTCTCCTCAGCTCAGGGGGCCTCTTGGTTCCCACACCACTTCCCTGTGTTTCTCCCAGGGTGCTGCTGGGATACTGGCGGCTGCTTCTGAGCCTGCAGGAGAGAAGCAGCCCTCCTTTTGGTTCTTCTTTGTTAACACCCATGCATGGCATTCATTGCTTGATTTGAATATATGCAAATATGCAATGGTGGCCTGTAAAAGCAACCCACCATCATTTTCCCCTGCTCGTTCATCTTAATCCTCCCTCCCTCTCTTTTTTTTTACTCTCCTCTGCAGTGTGGCAGGACAGAAGCAGCTATGAAAGACCAGATCTGCTTTTCACATAAATTTATTCAAAATAAGGGGAAAAAACTCATGACTGTTAATTAACAGGAGCATGAATGAACATGTGAAAGAAGGAATTCAACAGAAAGAGGCAAGTTGGTATTTGGTATTGGTATTTTTTGCTGTCTGTAAAATAAGGCCCAGTTCCAGTTGACCCTAGTACCCCTTTCATTTGTCATTAAGCTTTTCAACACATATTCAGATGCATGGAGGACACCATTCTCTCTGTCTAATGGTAAAATTAAACCTTTGGACGAACTAAGATTAGATCAAAAACATTCAAAATGGCAGAATTCTGGTATCACAACATTTTACCTGCTGATGACACCAGAATAAATTAAAACGTTACAGTTTCTACTGTAAAAAACAGACACACACCCATATCACTTCCTGCACCCTGAAGAATTTGAGATATTTTATGTCACACTAACTTTCACACTAACTTTACTGAAGCGAGTAAAGAGTGAACACAAAACCAGATCCATGAAACTAAAACCCTTGACACATGTTTTTCCTGCAGTTACAAATATGTTCTTGTTCCTTATAGATGAACTCACACTTTGTAAAGACATGTGGACAACAAGGTCCATGTTTGTACATAAAAACTGGTCACGAAACACTTTGGTTATTATTATTATTATTATTATAAACGAAGAAGAAGAACATAGTCTTCATAATGTATTGTTATTATGTCAAATGTGCGGATATCTTTCCTCTTTGTGCAGTAAAGGAGCAAAGTAAGTCTAAAACCCAAATGAAGCCTCTGATAAGCACCATGGACCTTACTGTGTTAACGCAACCAGATTGTGCTGCAGTGCGCGTGAACATGCAGGCTTGTGGTTTAGAAGGTTTACTCATTTTGACCGTAATGACTCAGATGTACGGTGAGAATTTGCTGGCTTTCTTTGGGTGCCAGTGTTTCTGGAAACAGAGACGATCGGAGCAGGCACGTTGCCGCGCGCACACATGGATGGATGATTTGTTACGAGTAAATTTGGGCTCCTTCGCAGCTCTTTTTGTTATTCTGTCATCATAACAAGAAAATAATGTGCTATATTGCACTGAGCAGAAGATGCATTTTATCAATCACATCATTTATTTCCAGGTTTTTTATTTCATATATTTCGAATAGTCTTAAAAGCTTGCTGCAACATCCTCAGACGTTTTTCTCTCTTTGTAAAAGAAAACTAAATAAACGGTGTCTGAAGTATTGGACATCGATCAGATACATTCCTGGAGATACTTTTGGCCCACCTCCTCCCCTTCCTTTATTTTAAGTGCGCGGTTGGATAAGAATCGCTGCTGCGCTTGAACTTGACCGACAGAATTTGCTGGGAAAAGAGGCGCGACTTTGGCCCTTTGCTCCCCTCTTTTATGGAGAGGAGGCTGGTGGGACTGATGTCAGCACCTATTTGCATAAACTTCAGCCTGTTCCCAATTAAACAAGGAAAGTCTGGGGAGCCCATCACTGTTTTTCACACGATGGGGAATGAAGCAGCATCTCTCGCTCAGGACCAAAACTAAAATGTAAGTTTCCGATGTTCCGGTTCGTTTGAAACTTTTACTCTCTTGTCTATTTCTTTCTCTTCTTCTTTTTTAATCCACAGACACGACCGTATATTTATTCTTTATTCTGTTCTGGTTGATGTGAAAGGGATGGACATGACAGCAGCAGCTTTGTTTCCTTAACCTGCGGAAATGTGTGCGTGCAGTCTGGCATGTTTGATGTTGCTGAGTTTAAAAAAAATCAGGTCTAAACTTGATTCAGGAGCTGCGTCTTCTTCTTCCTGCGGGGTCTTCTTGGGTTTTGCGATCATGTGGACTCCGCGGCTGATCAGTTATCAGCTTTGTGAGGATCTAAATGATGAAAGTGGTAATGAGATGGTGTGAAAATGCATTGAATACAGTTCATGTTCAATGAATAATAATAATATTGTAAAGCCAGAAGATGGTTAGGAAAGAATGGTGCGTGTATTCATTGTAAATCTGCAGGAAACAGAACTTGTTGAACTCAACATGTGTTTTTTTCTTGTGCAGGTTCACAAACATGTCTGTACCCCATGATGACACTCCTAAACGTGTATGAATAACACTTCATGCTGCAGGATAAATGTTTTACAGAGTGATTATTTGAGCATTTAAGAGTTTTTCTCCAGAATCACAACCACGACGGCTTTTAGAAATACCACTAATTTAGCCTCATGACAAGGAATAGAACAAATATTGGCCGCTGTTGGTGTCCATGGCTGACCTTTGACACCTTTATGTCCCAGTGTCAGGTCAGGCTTCTTTGAAGAGCGACCATTACAATTCCCAGAAGTGGCTTTTTGAATTGGTCAGTTATTAGTGGTTGAACCCTGCAGGGGCTCCGTGTGGTCATGCATGATGACAGCCATTCATATCCAAAAGAAATAAATGACTTTAAGAGGAAGTTGGGTTCCGTTTGTATGATGGAGGGAGGAAGATGAGTTAAACATATATGTTAACTCAATGAAACACAGATCAAATACAGGTTACATATAAAGCCATTTAATATTTTTTCCAAACCCTACAACATATTTTTCTTTCCAGCAAGCGTATCAAACATTTTTGATGAAGGATTAATTTAATGCAACGGCTAATTAATTAAATAATTATCTGTGTTTCTATCTTTGCAGCCATATTTGTTTAAAGAAGACAAACATTTATAAACAAGTAGACCTAATTATGTCAAGACACAGAAACTCAAAACAAAAACACAATTACGTTTTTTATCTGATCTCTTTTAAATGATCAGTTGCTCTTAAAGTTTATAAATATTTATTATTATTATTTATTAATTATTAATCATTTACAGGATTACACAGCCTTTAGCGTTTAGAATACGTCTAATTTAATCTAATATATTCGGCCAATTTAATTATAATTCATCGATTGTTCATTTTTAAAATAAAAGAAATTCCACTTTATTAAAGTCCTACTATCTTATTAATTTTATTTATAAGCATTTATGAAACGCACAATGAAGACTCATGAAATAAGAAGATACAAATAATAAAAGAGATATTAAATTGTCTTCATATGTCAGTATCTGCAGAAATATTAGCGAGATCCTGCTTTCATTTCTATGTGATTTCTCTTTTAATGCTTTAAAAATGAATGAGTTATAGCAACTTAATATCTAAGAAGAATGCAATAAGCAGTTATTTGTCTGATCTTGATGATAAGCTGATGAACGCCACATTTACAATTGCTCTCTGTTCGGAGTGAATGTGAACACTGCATCGTTTGTATTATTTGCATACTGATTATGAGCGTGCAGCTAAAACATCTCCTTGGTTTTGTGGTTGCAAACGACGGTCACTTTTTTTCTCCCAAACATGAAAAAACGCATCATCATCAACTGACCTACTTAGTTGGATCCTCCAAAATGAAAATCAAACTGAATTAATATTGTTATCAATAAATATTTCGTTTAATAAATGAATAATCTTAGGTTCTTCAATCCCAAAGCCTCTCAATTAATCCCAGCGTCATTTGTCAATAATTGAAAGTATTTACACCAAAACATCAGGCGTGTCTCTTATTCTGTGGCATAACTACGCAGTTGTTTTAATTTGCTATGTAAAAACAAAATCGACCAAAGCACTTTCAAAATATATATATTTTAATATAGTACATTATGCAATTGGCACGGTGCTGTGTGTTCAGGCCGGACATGTCGCCTGCAGGCCTGAGATGTAGCACAGTGCTGCCGCTAGATGGCGTAGTTTGACTGGATCGCTACAATGTGCTGTTGCACGTGCAGGCCCAGAAGGCCCATATTTAAAAATCAGTCTTCAGCAATCGTTTAGCTTATTGGAGTATTTTTTTATTTATGTTTTTTTTGTTTATTAATCTACAAAAAACAGGCTTCAGGATTCCTTGATACATTTCTGGATTTTTTAAGACTAAACTGCAAGTTGTGTAGACTAGCATTGTATTAGTGTTGTGTTGAATTGTTTTTAATGAAGAAAATATGATTTAGAGCATATCATGCTATCAATGGGCAGCTAACACATATAACCCATTTAGCTTAATAGCTACCTGCCCTTTTGTTTGACTGATTTTATTGCTTCTTTTAGTTCATGAAGACTTTGGACACATCCAAAATGCCATTTAGAAGATAAATTTCTACTTTATAAGCAACAAGAAAAATGAAAGCGAAAAGAACAGACCTAATACGTGTGGCTAAATAACCACAGCAGTATTGGATAACATATTTGGGAAATAAGAACGTATCACAGTGCTTGACGTCAGCACGCAGGCATCACGTCAAGGCTCAAATCTCTCGATGAGTTCGTCTTTCTGCCTCTTGTTTTGCAGCTACAGTCAAAATATTTCTGTTTACTTCACTAATTTCACTAGTTTTAATGAGTATTTCCCGCAACTAAACTCTCCATTCGCCGCAGATATGTAGAGCGCACCCGGTTACGCACAGAAAGGAAAGAGACGTCGCAGCACGTAAAGCAACGTGACCCACGGGAGCTAAAGCGCTGCTGAGGCTGCGGCATCAGCACTGCACGCGCCACTGCTGCGCGTTTTGTCTTCGTCTTCTCACCTCTTATCTTCTCTTTAACGCGTTTCTCAGTACGTCAACTTACACGGAAAGTCAGCTACAGGATACAAGGGTCGATTTAGTCCCGTGTTTTCCGCGCGACGTAGTGACAGGTGCTTCCGCGGATCGACACACAGGTGTTCTGTGCAGAATCACCAGGACTTCTCTGTGCAGATGACAAAGAGGGGGGACGACTAATGAGCTGAGATGTGGATGAAGAGTGTAGGTTTTGTGTCGCTGTTTTTGCATCTGTTCTCTGCTTCTCTGTGCGCTCCAACACAGGCTGCACGTGTCTCAGTACGTCTGTCAAACAGATGCAGAGGAGATGGAAAAAAATGGACATTCAAGCTGAATTTGACCGATAACATTAATTTATCAACTAAAACTGTTTGGGTTTCAGCACACGTCTGTAAACCAGCCGGTATGTGTGCATGGGTTTGATTGTGTGCGTGGGCTGAGAGAGGATGAGGAGGAGGAGGAGGAGGAGGAGAGAGAGAGTGAGAGAGTGAGAGAGAGAGAGAGAGAGAGAGGAGGGGTCCCACGACGCAGCGACTTCTCCCACTGTCATCCGAGGCTGATGAGGAGATGTTGGGACGCGAGGAGCAGGAATCTGCTTGCTGTAGCTTTGAGAAGAAGTCATGCCAACCTTTTTCTTTTCTTTTAAGAAAAAAAAACACATATCTGTGTTGGAGATTTACTGTCAGTGAAGGCTTGAGTCACCGGGCTTTCTCTTTGGACTTTAGGTAGAGTGACTGATGAGCGATAACTAAAACTTGTCTTAAAATTGAGAAAGGACTTGAGCTGGAGATGCGGGATTTACTCAGAATATATGACTTGTAAGTATGTTTACTTCTATTTTTTTTTAAAGATCAATTTATTTTAACCTTGGGATCAATCTAAAATCAGGAAAATAATAATAGTTGTTAAATTTTTTTTAAAGTATATCTACGAAAAGATGTAGAATAACGATATCTTCCAGTGGAAATGGCACCGTGGTGAAAGTGTGCTGTCAATTATGGTAAGACCCAGCCTGATGAGTGGCAGCCGGCTGTTCAGTCCCATATTAGCGGGAGCATCCATTGAGCAGTGATGAAGCGGGCTGAGTGGCCCCAGAGCTGCGTTTAGAAAGCAAACAGTTGTGTGATTGTTAGCAGAGCCTGGGAAAATGTCCCCTTGGCTGGGAGGTGGAGGGACTTGACGCCAGAGCCTCTTGTTAAGAAGACTTGTGTGCTGCCAGACAGCATTGTGATGCTAATGAGCACCAGCACGTTGTTGAACTTGATGTTGACTTTTTTTTTTCTTTAGTTCTTTTTCTTGCGTTTTTTTTAAGAGGGGGGAGAAAGGGGGAGGGGGGGGGGTGCGTCGTGGTAACCTGGTTATGGGAAAATCTTCCCCGTTGATACAGTGTGAAATTAAATAATCAACCATTGCAGCCGGGGAGAGTCACAAACGTCTTAGAGACATTTCCATTCACTTGAAGGGAAAAACCAACCACAAAACAAAAAACAAAAAAAAAACAAAAAAAAACAACCGGTCGGACAGACAACTGTGACAGCTCTGTCAGTTTTTTTCAAAA
>JBAMHV010000015.1:19136740-19158837 GCA_037177535.1 Pseudomugil gertrudae | reverse complement strand
AAAGGAAAGAAGAAACCATTGCAGCCGGGGGGGGGCAAAAACGTTTTGGAGAAATTTCCGTTCACTTACCCCCCCCCCCCCCCCTCCCACACACACACACACACACACACACACACCACCACCTTTTTTAAATTAATCTTTTTTAAATCTCTGTAATTTTTTTTAAAAAAAAACATTTTTACATTTCTTTTAAGAGCGAGACAGCTACAAACGCCTGTTAATCATTAGAATGTCATTTTAAAGACATTTCGGAATTGATGTAAAATTACATTTTTGTGCCATAAAGAGAGAAAAACAAAGTAATCTAATAATGTAATCTTTTATTTAAACAATTTAAATAAAGAAATAATTTTATTTGAAATGGTTATATTTAGGAAATGATAAATATAAGTACAATAATACAGATGTAAAAAGGAACATTATTGTTTCATTATTTTTCTTCTTGCAACAGGTCAAGGCTTAGTCAAAATGTTTTTAAAATCTCTGAGTCTATATTGCAGTGTTTATTTAAGGCTTACATTATTTCGTGTCAGTCAAACATAAAAACCTTTAATTTGTTCCTTTGTGATAAGATGTGTTGTGATATATGTAAAAATATATATAAATATAAAAAAGTAGGTTACGTTGAAAATAAGGCTATTTTTCTGCTTTTAAATAAACTATCTGAAAAGTTTATTTGACTTATTTCATTCACATAATTCTTTGCACTAGCCTATATTTATTCCATTTTCTTGGACAACAGCTCACCAACTCAAGAAAAAAAGTAGGAATAAATCATTTTTTAGCACAATTATTTATCTCTTATAACTATAATATTAGATAACTTTATTTTCGATTTGCCTGAATAAACCCATAAAATTCACCGTTTTTCTTTCACTCTTTAAATTTTATCCACTGAACCTTTGAGACACTTGAATTTAATGTCGTTCATTTCAGCACCAAGGACAGAGACAACACTAACAGATGAGAAATAACCAGTTCTCTAATATAATCAGTCCGGAATCATTTTAAAATATCAAATATAAACAAGCAAATACATTTAATGTGTTTAACTATTCAGTCCACTTTTAGTTTTTATTTTTTTCCAGAGAAAATTATCATAAAAAAACAACGAATGAATGTTCAATGATTTTATTCTCTGTGAGAAATGTCCACACAGTGAATCAGCTGAGTTTAAGAAACAGCATAAATATGGAAGGACACTTTGTTTTTATCTCTACAGGATAGAACATAATAGAATAGAATAGAATAGAATAGAATAGAATAGAATAGAATAGAATAGAATAGAATAGAATAGAATAGAATAGAATAGGTTCCCTTATGGTCTCGAGCCTACTTAATTTATAACAGGACGTGACGCAGTTGGGGGCGTGTTCAATTGAATCAACGTGAATCTTATGAGATGAAGAACTGAGAGTCAATATTAATGTACAGTATGGTCACTATTCAGCAAAGCAAAACATGGTAACCAGTAGAGATTCTGTCTCTCACACCCACACACACACACACACACCTACACACACACACACACACACACAGAGAGAGAGAAGGAGGCTGTTGCATTTTTACCTTCAAAAAGCTCAAATCTGATGTGTTTGACATTATACTCAAAACACCAAATTAGCACATTTATAGCTTGTGTATTTTAAAGACAGTAGGATAATATTCCTTCTAGTAACTTCTATTTAAATCCAAATGAGACACTTGCAAATAAACGAAGTCTTGCATCGAGGGACGTTTAAACAACGAAATTTATAATATATATAGAAGTTATTTTCATTCACTAACATTTTATGACAAGCCTTCTATGCAGCTGGTTAAGATTCATATGTAAGAAAATATTTTCGCTCTCGCGCACAAGCGCGTGTGAGACAGCAGCAACAATGAATGGAAACAGGATGGTTATGTTGCAGCGTGGATGATGTGATTCTCTGTTTAACATCACAACAATAAGCTAAAGCAGGATTTTAGGAGTCTGCAGGAAAAATTCCAAATCAGCTTTAAGGTGGCGCTTTTGGTCTCTGTGTAAATTTAGTTGTCTGGACTTTCAGATAGATAATCTCCCCACTGAAAGTATTAATTAAGGCATTAACGCAGATATTTTTAAGACTTGTTAATGGAGAACATGGATGAAATAATAGCGAAGAGATGGATGACTCTTGTTTCATTAAAATATATATGCAAAAAAAAGCAAGTGTTAATAAATTGTGTCAGCCTGCTCTTGTGTTCAGGTTGTCACCTCGTTCATTTTACTGCTTCCTCTGCTTTGGAAGCAAACTTTATTTCCTTATTTATATGCAGACAAAGTGCATGCTGTTGAACCATGGTTTCTTCCCTGGAAGTCTTTAAGCATGGCCGCTTGTGTGCACTGTGCAAGGATTTTTGCATTTGCTTGAACAAAGATGTTGCAGATGCTTCTGGATGGTGCATCTCTCTGTCAGCGAGAACTGAAAGAGTATCTGTTAGTGGACGTTTGTCACATAAATGTGTGTGTGACGCTTTGCCGTGCAGCTGCGGGACCTCTTCGGTCCAGCATACACGTGAGGAAGCTGTTAATGATGGCGGGATAGCTACGTGGAAATGTCACATGTCATATTATGTTTATGCATTCCATATTTCCCTTGACGTTGTTCATTTAGTTATATCCCTTATGTGTGCCAATGAGCGTGCCTAATTCAGTGAACACCGCGCCTGTGCAGTCTGACCCCGGAGGGGCCCAGGCGGCCCTCCGCCTCCTGCGCCTCACATCTGACACCTTAGCTCACAGCCAATGCGCTTTCTCTTTCCTTCCCTGGCTGCGTGGTCTCCGTTGTCTTTAAAAGCTAAAAATAATGACCGTCCCTATTTGATTTCCCCGTTGACACGTGGGTGCAGCGACAGCGCTGCTCTGTGTAAAGACGGGCTTTGTCCTGCAATGTGCCGGCATCCCCACGTGGTCGAAGACACGCAGCAACATGAAGGACAGTCGGATAGAGACGCTCCCAAAAAAATAACCAGCTGGATTTTTAATAACGCCATTCACGAGGAGGCACAGTGCTGTAAGGGACAGGAATATTTCATAGCAGCCTTAAAATGTGAGTATTGTTTGTTTTTATTAACTCAAAGGCAGGTGAATGATGAGCTGCTGGATGGAAACACAGACATTTGAAATTATATTATGTGCATAAATAATCTCTTTTAAATGGCTGTGACATGCTAATATCACGTAAATAAGTGCATAAACTCGACCTATTTGGGGACATATTGTTATATGGACTATAGGCTATGTAAATGAATTAGGCTAAATGCAATCCTTATAGTAATTTACAGTAATCTAAAACGGAGTTTTTAAACCTGGCACCTCTTTATGGACAGCTTGGTGATTAAGGCTCTGCTTTGACCCCTGATTACTGAACAATTAAAAGCATAGAGTAACATCAGAACTTGTTCCCCTATATGACGTTTATCTGGAAGCCACATAGGTTACACGGGACTCTGACAGTTTGTCATACTTTAAAACGATTCATGAATTAATTCACTCAAGACGGGAATTATGGCCCTAACGGAACGAGGTGGGCGGGTATTCAAAGCAATATAATGTTTGTGAGAGGCCTGTTTGGCGGAAATGTGTCTTATCAGCTTGTGTAGTGTATTTTGACTATAGGTGGACCTTATATGGTGCTGTCAGTAGGGAAATGCATGCTGTATTACTGTTATTACTCGTTGTTACGCGTGTGGATGATGGATGTGTCATCATCCTCCTGCAGCTGGATGACTTCACCCTGCAGATGCTCATCAGGACGCACACTCACACAGTATGAGTAAGTTTATCAGTTTTTTATTTTTTTGGAAAGATGATGAAAAATGGAAGGCTTAGATGGGAAATGGACCACTTTGCGTTTTGGGGTTGCTGAGCTGGTGTTGTTGGAAGCTTTGGTTTCTACATGCTTTTTTGTGCCTTTCTGCATTGTTTTGTATTGTTGACAGTGTCTGCTGAAGTGTGCAATCAAAGAAAAAAGGTTTGTAAAGACAATAACAGAAGAAAGAATCACGCTGGCTATAATCTGCTTTGTGCATGCGCGTAGTTAATGCGAACATAAGAGACAGATATTGAGAGGGAGAGAGGGAGGCGCGCGCAAGCAGGATGGTTGCAATGGCTCCATGTGACCACAACAAGCAGCACCAGCGGCGGCCCCTTTAAGAGACGTGGGTTAGTTTTTCTCTTTGGTTATCTAGCTGTATGAGTTTATGTAATATCATAAAGCTAGAGAACCGAAAGTATAAACTAATTCTGCAGTCGTCACTGTGGAGAAATCCGGAACCGGCCGACGAAGGGGGGTGCAGCTGGAGTGGATGGATGGATGGATGCAGCCTCCACGGAGGACCGGGAGCCCGCGACAGCCTCCGTGCATCACGCAGAGAGACGCCACCGATCATCCTGGATGTTCATCGCCACAGAAAGGAACGCCGCCCCCCAGAAATGGGTTCATTGCGCTAGATTTGTTTTACGAGGGGATGCGTGGAGTGACAGTAATTAGCAGCCGGAGACAGGCTTCATTCATAGAGTGATGAGGAGGAGGAGGAGGAGGAGGAGGAGGAGGGCTACTCAGCGGTGCTGCTGCTGTTTCTTTTAACAGAAAATACTTGGCTGATAGTTACATGAAATGCTGCTTGATCAATATGTTTAAGCTTTTCTCTTCATGTTGTAATTACTCAGATGCCGATGAGCAGGAAAGATGAGGTGAGATGAACACGTTATAAGAGGCACCTGATTGGAGGACTCTTGGGAGTCACGTGTTTTACAGACCCCCCTCCTCCTCCTCATCTCTCTATTTAGGCTTTACCAATCAAAGGTAATGGACCTGTCACTTGCAAGCTTCTGCACTTCTACATGTCTATGCAGAGAAACTGTTTGCTAGAGGGAGAGGTATGTTCACATTAATTGCCAGTAAGGTTGAGTAATCTAAATACGTGGTACTTTCTAGTATTTAACATACTGCAAGACACACAAGGGAATGTCTACCAGGTTATCAATGTCACAGGTTATGAATTGGAGAAGAATATTACAGGGATATGAGATCATCCCTGGATTTAGCCTGATTGATGCCTCCATTAACAGCAAATCTAAGGTGCAGAAAACTGACATTTTCTCCACATAACACATGGTATATTATAGCATCATTTCAGGGATTTTTTTGCTGATGATTTTTTCAAGGATACAGTTTATTCCATGTGCTGGTTGCTGCTCTGTTATTTTGACTGAAAGGTGTCCATGACTGGTGAGACAATGCTGGCATGTCATCACAAATCGCACACAGCATTTATTAAGTCATACGGCTGATGTGAAGTCGCAGTGATTTTGGTGCCATTGCCAGGAGGAAAGGCAGGATCAGTTGTGTCATCCAGAGATCTGAGTAGTTTTCAGGCCTGTTTTATAATGCGGTTTGGGCTGCACATCATCTGCTCTTTCTCTGCTCTGTCCAAGTCAAAAAGGAGCTGCCTGAGTGATGGGTTGATGGAGCCTGTTGAATTTTAAACAAGCTAGTTCTGTGCTAGCTGCTAGGGCTGTAGCTGCTTGGGGTTCTGCACTGTGCGGAGTGTGAGTGTGCAGCAGCACAAAGCCTGGTGCCAATTTTGCTAGGCCCCAGTTTGTACTGCGTCACAGACCAGGGAAGCTGTTAGTGATGGAGCTAAAGCTGAGAGATGCCATATGTGAGAAAGACCCTTGTCTGGCAGTGTGCATGTGTGGCTATACCCCTCACATGAATGATCATAAACCTCAATTTTCAGCCACAGTGATTATGCTATAGGGATTTAGGACTATTGTAGTTTCCTTTGCAGGTTTTTCTGTAATTTGAGTGGGTGCAATAAATGATTAAGCCCCAAGTTATTTGTTAAAGGTTAATATTATAATCTTAAATCTGCAATACAACCATCTTCATATTGTGATTATATCAAAATAACTGACTCGCGTGAGCAGGGAAATTCTGGTGCCTGTCCCCCTAAGCATCATTGAAATATTAAGCTAGGCATTTTTAACTCAGCATGATCTGTCAACTGCATTTGTTCTACACCAACAGCACCACCCTCCCAGCTTTCACCCTGTTGCAGCAGAAATTAATGCATTGCTGAAGGCTAATAAATGGAGGATATGGAGAATGCCCTTTGAGATTCAAATGCAGTCTGCTGAGTGACTGTGAGGCAGGCTAGACGTTGGTTTTTCCCACATTAATATGTGTCTGTCTGGTACCTCTCCACCATTAGGAGGAGGCCCTCAACACCAGATGGAGCCCAGTCTAGACTAGGTCTAGCTTCCAAGCACCTGTCATAAGGCTGCATTAAACATTTCATTGTCTTAGTAATTTCTCTGTTTTTTTATTGTTTTTTTTTTTATTATTGTTTTATCAGCCTGGTTTTATTCTGTGTTTGTTATGATGACTGCATGGCTGGATCACTCAAAGCATTAGTTAAAATAGAGAATGAGGACAGTGCTAATAAATACACAAAGACATGGATCAGTGAAGGAGCCGTGTGCATGTAAGCAATGTATTTCCAATTAAACTCCGAGGTGCCTCCAGTGATTCAGAGTAGATGCTACTTTTATCCATTTGGATGTTACTTAAAGGTTGTTAACAAAGATAGTTGCACAAATCTGTGTCCTATTTGCAACAGAGCCATTATTTTAGGCTTACAACCCTTCTTTATACAGCCTAAGTAACCACCCTATGATATTATTTTCTTTGTAACTTTTGGTCACTAGATTGCAGAATTGTCTATAAGTGTGTGCGCATGCTCCTGTGCATACACATGCTTCCAGGTGTGTGTTTCTGACATTGTTACTGCACCCTCAGTGCCTAATTATTTGTCACTACAGGGTACAATAAACATGACAGAACAGTGTAAACTGCAGACTTTGGTCTTTTTAGCTTTGCTTTTCCTTTAAACAATGTGAGCGAGTGTTTGGCCTCCTTTCTTTTGTTATTAAGCCTTAATATACTGTCAGAAAATAATTTTTTATTAAATAGAAACAGGTCACTTTATTTATTTATTTATTAACCTTTATGTTCTTCTTCTTGTTATTATTATTATTATTATGATCTCCTGGAAGTTATGTAAATAGATTATTATTAATTCTGTGTGTGATTTTATATCATCTAGTCTGGTGTTATTATTTTGCATTGAATTGCAGTGGCCTATATAAATCTGTTTCTCTGAACTTATGAAATCTGGGTTTGGTAGCCTAGCAACAGCCTCTGACCCATGCGAGAGAAAGAGGGAATTTTTTTAAAAGACTGACAGGCGGGCTTTACACCAGCAAAGGACGCCAGATTTCACTGGATGTATTTTGTGTAATGCCTTGTAAGACCATTTTTGTTAGTGTGTGTGAGTGTGTGTGAGTGTGCGTTTGTATGTATGTGAATGTTTGCCAAAGAGACTGGTATTGTCTCTGATTGAACACTGTCGGCTGCAGCAGGAAATGTAAGAACCTTTCTCACACGTAGGCTATCTACAAGATGATATGAGACTTTTAACAAACAAATATATGAGTTCATTTATTTTATTTGTTTAAGCAGCATTAGCAAAAACTAATTATTTAATTGACTTTAATTACAGTGTATTGTATCTATCAGTCCCCCTTTTCCTGTTTTATTATATTATAAATTTGTTGACAAATCAATAATAAATCAAGCTTTTTATTATTTATCATTTAAAACATTTCCTTTTGGGAAACTATGCAGAAAATGTAAACACCTGGATTAGAATGTCTTCTCTAACAAATCATGTTTTATGTTTTGCAGCATTCAGTGCAATTCAAACTAAGTGCAGCCACAGAAGGAGGAGAGTCCATCTGCTGCCCGGTGGTGCAGAGATCAGAGAGCGGGTCAGAACAAGGCTCCGTCAGCACCAGCATCTCAGGTGAAACTCAGCTTCAGCTATGTTCATTAACATCTTCTGTAAACACACTTGAACTTCAACCAGCAGAACAAAAGAAGCACAAACATTTCTGTTTACTGTTTGCTTTGCGACTTGCACAATAAAAATCAGTGCACATCAATTCAGCTTTGGAGTCCATCTATCTGCACTCGAGCTGAAAAGTTGATGTGTTTCTTACCTTTAGCAAACACCTTTCACTCATTCTCCTTTCACCCCTTTATTCATCATGTCTGATCCAATTTGTTTGTCCCTTCCCTGTTGCAGGATGAGAGGAAGTCACTTGCATATGTATATTTTTATCCCCTCACTCATGCATTTTATCCCTTTAAAGATGCATGAGTGGGGCCTTTGGTTTGTGTGGTATGTGACGTGGAAAGAATGCTATGATAGCAAAGTCTCACATGTAGCTAATTTATCCTCCCCTCTGCTCCTTACTTTCTCTTCATCTCTGAATATGCCCTATAGTCCAGTACCTGTTTGGATTTGTCCATTTATAGTAATTCATTTAATTTAGTTTTGAAGACGTTACACCTTCATAGCGTAATACAATTTCTATGAAACCTTCTTTCCCTGAAAAGCTTCTTATACTTGAAGTAGTCTAATTATCTATGATTTAGTTTTTATATAATTATCTCTTATTTGTAGTCTAACTCTTGTACAGATCGATTTGCTTTTGTTAACAAACATGTTGCATCACAAGACTTCTGCTGTCAGCACCTCTGGAGCCTTTTTGGCAAAGCCTTGCAAGCTGTGTTTTATATGTTGAAGGTGATGAAAGGGGGAAGCCAGAAGTATGTGCCTTGCACACCTTCCTTTCACTTTCACTCTGGGTGTTGAGTGACAGGACGAAAGATGACCTTCCCCATGCTGGCTACTGAGGCAGCCCATCAAGGCCCAGAATGCTGCTCAGCTCATGCATGTTCAGCCTCCTGTGGAGAACAAAGTACAGGATGTGATGGAGGCAGCACCTGTGAGGGAAGGAGAGGAAGCTGAAGCTGAAGCCTCATCCGCTGAGATTGAGGGCCATCATCAGGGAGAAACAGAAGGAGTGATTTTTTATTTCCCCCCAGGGTTAGACTAGCATTCTGTGACATTGGCCTAGTTCTATATTGCCTGCCTCCCATCCCCAAGAGAGAAAGTTGCATTTGAGAATCAGACAAGGAAAGATCAGAGAAGATTTTGCAGCCTGTGGCTATCCTCCATAGTGTTCAACCACCTCTTAAACCTTCTTCGCTTTGCCTCTACTCTGAGAGGGCTGTCGGTCTACTTAGTCAATATCATATCCACAAACTAGATAAATCGATGCAAACAAGCTTTGGCTGGACATGAGCTTTAGAAGTGGAGGCATAGCTACGGGCTAAATTTGATGCAGAGATGCATCAATCCAGAAGTGACACTCTTCACATCTTCTTGCTATTCATAACAGCAAATTAAGAGCTTGTGTGCACAGGTCTGCATTCACGCTGCATTTTCCCCTTCAAGGACTCATGTGCAGGCGGTACATTTGTTCCTTTTGGATGTGCAGGCGGAAGGATGTGTGATTTCATACATAACACTGTTGCTTCCACAGCTGAGCAGGCTCATGTAGACTGAAAGAGAGGAAAGCAGTAATCCACTCATTTACAGTACCTCGGATCTGCTGTCATCGCTGTCACACATACCTCAGCGTGCCACATCTGAGCCCTTTTTCAGCCCTTTTTCTATCCCTACTCGGGCTCCTCTCGCCATCACCTCTCCAGCTCCACCACCCCACAGAAACCAATTCAAACTGCTGCTCCACATCGTCATGGCATGTTGGCCAGAAGAGATGGAGTCCTTTCAGGTTCTCGGCTACAGCCCCTGCCTCCCTCCGACACTGCTTCTCAACATTTCCTCAACATGCCTGGTGTATCAGCAGGGTGGCTAGACAGTGTGATATGACTGCTCCTGAGAATCTGTTGGAGTTATTCTGCCCATTTAGTGACCTAAATTGCATGTATGTGCATGTGTGTTGTGATTCCATGGTGAGCCTGCCGCAGCCTGCCATGCTGTTAGGTTTGCAAATCCATCTGAAACAACTGAAGCCCCCATTATGTGTTTAAACAAATTGATTGGGAGTTCAACCAGTAACCGGTTATCTCTGATGGCACGGCATATTACTCACCATCCATCCACTGCTTTTTAGTTGCTGATATCACCCTGCTGTTTGCTGAAACTTTTTCACTCTTTAAATGCTTTTAAGATTTATATGCATACAATCACTTGACTGTTCTTAAGCATTGAGTTAAATCACACCCTCCGCATTATGTGGCTTGATAAGAAACAAATCTCTTCAAATAAACACACTGCATGGAAGGGGGTGTGAAAGGGGCCTGACATCTATGTGTGTGGGCATACAATAGTTGAATGGTGGGATATGTTTACATAAATTAAAATCCAGTGTTTGGCAGAGAAAAGAAAGGAAATATCTGGGTTTGGAAAATAAAGGGTTTTTTATTTTAAAAAAAAGATTAAAGCAAAATCAGGAAGTGTGTCTAAAAGTGAGTCTTTTTAGTGTCCTGTAATATATGCTGCTGTGTGTAGTGGCATCAATAATCATAAGTTGTCTGTTTTTTTGTTGTTTTTATTATTTTTTGCGTTGGTATTTATTTCTTCATGATCTTTATGAGCACAGAGGTCTTTGGCATCTCGGTGCACACAGGCTGAATGGTGGCTGCATTAAAGATTGGTAGTGACTGTGAAGGTGGGGTGCAGAGGGGCGACCAGCAGAGGAGGGAGGGACAGGGATCCCCTGAAAGGCAGCAGGCTGCAGAGTGAATGGAAGGGGGGAAGCAAAGGTTGGGGGGGAGGCAGCGGACGAGGCAGAATGGGGGTGGTGGGGGTGATAGTGGGGGCTTCCATTGGTTCAAGGCAACGGCTGAAGCAGCTGTGAAAGGATGTCTCCCCTTTTTCCCACGCCCAGTACGATGCAGAGACCCTGCTTCAGCCTGCCAGGGTCAAGTCACATTTCTAATACATACACTGGGTCTGTGGACTCACACAATGCATACGCACAGCTCATTTGCTTTATGTATGCACACAGACAGACACACACTTGTATGCACGCAGCGGGCAGACAGCCCCTCAGACAGAGATGTAGGTGGGGGCCACTGCTCACAGTAGAGACACCGATTTTTCTACCGTTGGCAGTGCTGCTCATCACGGATCTGGAAAAGGAATCAGCTCCATGAATTCACATGCACTCATTTAGAGTTCACTTTAAGACTTGTCATTCCTGCAGCTTCAATTCTGGTCTGGTTACGGAAATATGACCACAATTACGCTTTGAGTTTGTCTTTATGTGTATCATTTTTACATTTAATTCCATATTGCATCATCACATATCCCATGTGTTCCCACCAACCGCCAAACTGGCATCTTTTTATTCTCTTCGTTCGTTTGTATTTCATTTGCCAAATAATCATACCAGGGAGGGGGATGTATACGCTTTGTCCCAAAAGTCCCCATCCCAACACAGCACCCCCACCACCCCAGTGCCAGATGCCCTGCTGCATTGTGTGGGTGCTGGGGAACAGACAGGCAAGCACCCCCTTTCCTGTCCATCTCTCTATACCATGATGTCACCCAGTTGTCTGTCTGTCAGGACCTGGAAGGAACTCCAGTGCAGGAAATTAAAAAAAAAAAAAAAAACCTTTCACAGTTACGAGGGGGTGCTGTTGGTAAAAGTTCAAGTAGGGGTTCAGGGTTGGAATGGGATTCTTTTTATGTGGACAAAGCTTGGTGTTTAGGAAAGACACTGTCTGGCCTGAGAGGTCAGCTCAAGTGGACTCGAGTAAGAAGTGTGTGCTATGCCAGATTATTAAATCTATCAACAATAACTAAGAATGGGTATATCATCATGTGTGTGTGTGTGTGTTTTGAAGTAAGGTGGACTTTACATTAATCTGTTGGTCTGTGTTTTTAGAAAATTCAGTTTGGAGTCCAAATTCCTTGTTTAGTCTCATAAAGCGTCTGGAAGGAGAGCAGAAATAAGAGAAAAAAGGATGAACACTCTTAGTTTATTATCAGTTTTATCCAAATCCACAATTGTACACAAATGTAGTGAACTCAGATAATGCATTAGTTTAAGCATAATGCATATTATTTAGTGTTACTAAATATTCATCATATCACTGAATGATACACCCTTTTAGAAACGGTGCGTTTTGATGCTCTCGTTGGAAGTTGAAAGATTTTCATTTACTAACATGTGAGTAAATGATGTTGCTTCTGGATCGGTTCCAGTATAATGTCCAGTAGTTCTCTTTTTTCATTGTCTTGAGTTTTAAAGGTTTACCAGTAGGGCCCACATTTTTCTCAATAACCCCTTCCTGACCAGAACATCCTAAAATCCTCCACATGCACTTCCCTATATCATGTATGAGGTGTTACACCTTATTATAAACATTAAATGCTTTCTAGTCTGATGTGTTTCTGCTTCGATAACATCTTATTAACTTTTCTTTACATTGTCAGAACCTGAGAAACTCTTGTTGCAGTTTGTATGAGAATATAGTGAAACATTTAAAAAGTTTGCCTTTACTTTAAAAAGGCATTTAAGTCAAACTGAATAACATCCTTCTCATTTACTTGAATTTACTTTATCTGACAATGATGTATGTTTACAGCCCATCAGCAAACACAGACAGCAGGTACCCTTTACAACTGGTAAACATTTACTGGGACTCAGACACACACCTTTGTCATTCAGTTTGGACCCCTGTCTTCCACGTCCATGCTGCATCATCTCTTCCTTTAATATATTTTTACTTTACTATCTCTCTCTCTGGTATTGTGAAGAGGTGATAGCACTGGGAGACAATAGGTAAGGCCCACTTAATTAGCTGGATGAGAAGATGCATTGTGGCAATTACTGAGCACAAAGGGGCAGGAAGGTATGGCTCTGTAATGTGCTGCTGCGTGCATTTGCTTGGCTGTTGTAGCCCCAAGTACAAGCAGGCCTTTATAGGGAGAGTGAAAGCAGTAACAATGGAAGACAGGATGTACTCCACATGTAGAGTCATTTCTAGTCCTTTTACAAACAGGGACAATAGTAGCTGCAGTCTCTGAAATGCGGGAATCGCACAAACTGTATGATCTCCATAGATGGTTTGTGTGGCTTAAAATTCACCAACTTTGTTTTAAAGTCCTTTTGTGTGTTTCTGAGATGTTCTCCCTTGCTTCTTTTTAATAAGCTAATTATACAAATCATTTTATCATGTAGCATGCAGCATGCTGGTGCAGTGGTTAGCGCTGTGACCTCACGGCAAGAAGGTTGCTGGTTCGAGCCCAGGCTGGGGAGGGTTGTCCAGTGACCTTTCTGTGTGGAGTTTGCATGTTCTCCCCATGTATGTGTGGGTTCTCTCCGGGTTCTCCGGCTTCCTCCCACCCACAAGACATGCATGTTAGGTTATAATAGCTATGGTTAAAATGGTTTAAAAATAACATGTAAGTCGCTTTGGATAAAAGCATCTGCCAAATGACTGTATAGTATAGTATAGTAAATAATTTAAGCTTATAGTTGTTTTAAGGTATACAAGTATGAAGAAAAGGGTAGAAAGGAGTGAAATGTTTAATTGCTTACTTCTGTGCTTTTAATATAAGTTATTTAAAGATTAAAACTAAAGCACTTTAAGGGTGATTTTTTTATTTCTCTCTGGGATTAATAAAGTATTTTCATTTTGTTTTTCATTTCATTTCATGAACCCTGAAGTATGGATCTCTGTGTTTGAAACATTACATCTGCTCTGAACATAAACGTTTCAAACTTAGATTTGTTTTGTAACTTCGTTGATGTCGAGTTGTTAGCTGAATGAGAAAAGATACTTATAATGGCATAGCTCCAGTATATATGGATATAAACGTGCTACCAAATCATTATAAGGTTTATATTAAACATATGGAAATGTGTTTACTTTGATATTGTGCTAATTTCAGCGAGAGCAAAGTGAAAACAACCTCCGTGCTTTTGTAGGTCTCAGTGGCGGAATGTGCTCTTTTGACATCATCAATATGAGCCTGTGACGTCGTTTTCATGCAAAGACCAGCTCTGCAGGTTAAAATGCAACGATGCAAGCCCCATGTTGATCCCAGTTTTTCCTACACTAAACTCAAAATAAGAGTGGTCAACATTAAAACAATGGAAAAGTATTTCTACTTGTTTGCAGTTACTTTTTAAGTTTACAGGGACTAAGAACTAACCTAGTAACCCAAAAAGCTTCTTTAGCTTGAAAAATGATAAATGATGTGCACTAACTATATCACTCTAAGTGTTTTGCTTTAACCTATATAAGATGTATTCAGGACTGCTTATGCTCGTCCATGAGATGATTTCTACCTACTGAGTCACAGACTTCCTGTTTACTGATTAGCTAAAACATTTAGTTTTAGTCTGTTAAATAATCTGTTACAACTTTTTAACACAAGTTATCCCTCTTGACCCCACGCTACAGAACAAGGTCAATTCTCTCCTCTGCTCTTTCATTTCCTTTACTCCTTCCATTCTGCCTTATTTCTATTCCTGATTATCGCCTTCCTTTGTACAGAAGTGGACACGCTACTTTTCTATTTCTGGCTGGACGTGAGTGGGCCGTTGCTTGGTGCCACTGTATTCTGCATGTGTGTGAATGTGATTTTGCAGAGTTGGGTCTAGCAGGGAGCATCTTCCTGTAGTGGAGTGGCCTGAGGGAATTTCTTTCATGAAGTCAGATAACATCCAGGCGACCCCCTCTTCCCTTTTTTATAAGAGTTCTTTAACCTTGATAAATGAAGTAGCGGTGGGAAGGGAGCGAGGAAGGGAGGGAGTGAGGAAAAAGTTGCGGGCTGTGTTGGGGGGGGGGGGGGGGGGGTGAAGCTCTGATGTGGGAGGGAGGAGAGCTAGAGAGGAGACACACCAACTCCCTGTCCGGCTTGCTCTCAGGATCAATAACGTTCGGAGAGCTGCTGAGCACTCCTGTCTGGCAGCTCTACCGTAGGGGATGGAAGGAATAAGGGGGTGGCTAGAAAACGAGTATTGAAAAAGCCTCACTATCTCTATCTTGTCACTGTTTTTTTTCTTGGTGTTGTTGTTTGTTTTTTGTTTGTTTGCTTTTTTTTTCCAATGAAAGAAAATGAGGCAAATGGCTTAGAAATGGAGGGGAGGGCAGATAGATGTAAGTTCAACACATCTATCCAGCTAAACATGCCATCTAACTGCCTATCTATCACCTAACAGAAATGTGCACACTCCTGCACACGCAGACACACTCTGAGGTCTCCTTTTAAGAAAGCCACAAGGTTACAGAGTGTCGATACAAACGCGCACACCCTCCGACAAATGGGATTTGGCATGTTCAATCAACAGTGCTGCCAAATCCCTGTTGTTAAGTGTTGCAGAGCCATATCTGTCGGCAGCGGGCCTGAGCTATGCTACCTGGGCCCGCTAACTGTCCCCTAAATATCCTCTATTAAAGTCCTCAGTAATAGAATTATCTGCTGCATTTGTCATTGGATTTTAATAGGTGTGTGTGCAGTGGCATAAATAGTGAACAGAGAGGGAGTTGTCACATTGTGCACCTGTTATAATAAAGATTTCAGTGACTCCTTCACCAGTGCCTTGAGGTCACGGACACCTCGGCTCTCCTCCTCTCTTCATTCAACCTCCTCTACTTGATTTCCCTGCTTGGCGTTTAAGTCTCTGGTCTCTCTCCTCGGGCCATCTCTACTGGCCTTTTTTCTGTCCTGTGTTAGACCTGATCCTTTCATCTCCTCTCCCCTAATCCTGTGCTAGAGAAGCCTTCTCTTCACCCCTCCTTCTGCTTCCCATTGCTCTCTTTTTAACTCCATGCCTCTTCTTATTTTACCGTGTCCCTGTGCGCCTTGTGCCTCTTTCTTCTTCTTTTCCTTGTCTTTATTTCCCCCGCCCTCACCACTAGATTTTATTCAACGTCTCTTTATGACTTCTCCATCAACTCTTCCTCCCCTTCTCTTACTTTTCCCTGCCACTAATTAAGTTAGTGATCAGTTGACTGCCCCTATCATTGGTAAAGAGCAGGTTGGTCCCCCCCTTCATCCCAGGAGGGAGGTACATTGTCTGTGCTGGTTAACCAGTGTAATCCCCCCACTGGGGACAAAGGGCAGTACCTTCACTACCTCAGCCACCTCTGAAGGGCATTAGCCCCCTAAAGAGAGCCGTACCCCATCCTGCTCCTGCTTGCTTAGGAACCCAGCATCATGCTGGTGGATCTTTGCTTATCTAAAGAAGCTAATCTGATTTTAGCCTGCTTGGAGTTAATGCAGAAGACGTGAGAAGCATATTTGTGTATATTTGATAATATCTAGTTCTACATTCTTCAGCCTATTGCCTTAGCAACCTTACACTGTAGCCGACATACAACTTTTGCATGAGCAGAGCGTTCCTCAAAGCGTGCATTAATAAAATCCCTCAATTCATATTTCCACCCGACAATAACAAATCCACACACATCATATGCATTAACATCACCTGGTTTTACTCTAAACCCAAACACAATATCCCCTTTACTGTACTTGACTCCCTCTCCTGCCTCTTTTCTTTATCACACAAACACACATTCACACTGAGAATGAGTAGGTAAGGTTGCTATGGAAACGGCTGGTCAGAGTTTACCAGAGGGGAAACAAACAAAGTACTGTTCATGAGAGCAGGTTGGTCTGTGCAGAAGAAGTGATACTCTGTGTGTGCGTGCAAATGTTGGTTGTGTGTCGTGTGTACTAAGTCCTTAGACAGGAATATGACACTGGATGTGTGTGTGTATATATATATATATATATATATATATATATATATATGTGTGTGTGTGTGTGTGTGTGTGATACTTTGCTATATTTATGTCCGATTATGTCCAAGTGAATTATGCCCACATTACAGCACTGAATTACCCTAGTCCTGCTTTGCTTTCATAATTCTTGCACTGTCGCTGTTCCTTTGGGAGCAGTTCTTGTGGTAGTTTCTGTCGAACCCTCGGAGCCACAAAAAGCAGCAAACAGACACATCAATTCTCTTTCACGGCCTTCTCACTGTCCTTCTTTTGATTCATGTGAATAAAATGCATTGAAAATCAAAAGCTGCATAAAAGTCCGTCCCATAAAAATGCCCCCGTGAATCCATCTGTAGCCCCTTCAATCTTAAAAGCACATTTAATTCCATGCTGGTACAATTTTTACACGTTTTCCTGTGGTCTTTGTTCCTTTTTTATTTAATTGTCCTGAAACAAGCAAGTCCTAAGCCTTGGGAGAAAAAAAAACAACACCAATACCTGACTATCCTCCCCTCCATCACTGCCACCCCCCCTGCTCCTTCTGCCCTCTTCTTCAGGACTGACAGATAGACAGACATACTTTTCTCTCTTTCTTTGCCTTTCACCTCTCAAACCTCCTTCCATCCATCCTGCCTGGACGGGCACAATGCAGGCGCTCTATCCTGCAGCAGGGAGAATGCAGTCCTGAACTAACCATATCACCAAGGCTGCCTGAATGCCGCCGAGTCCCATTGTGCTCAGTCAGAAGGGAGTTAACACCCATGTCTGAGCCCAATGAATAGTATTATTGTGTCTGAGACATACACTGCACCCCAGGTCTCCATCCATGTCCCCCCTAACTCAGCTTGGCCCTGCCCACCCTCCCAAACTTGCTTCACTTGTCCCAACAGTGTACCCTTCCACACCACTCTGCGGTCCCCCTTCCCTTCGCCCTCTTCTCAAACAGAAAGCTCTAATGTCCAAAGCCTTGCCGGCCCACCGACTCAGAACCTCAGCACTTTACTTCTCTATTGGCCTGGCAGCCAGCCCCTGGGTTTCCAAACAAGCAGTGAGAGAGATATGTGGACCAAGGCCTGTCGTAGCTTTGTAATAACTGCGATGAGGGAAATTTAGTGACTGTGAGGTTATGGCGGCATAGTGGGGGTTGAATTTGGCCATGGCTCTTTCTCTGCTAAGGAACACAATAGGTCCATCAATCCTCAAAGAAACGCAACCCCCCTACCATTAGCTATTATCATAAGAAGAGGGCTGCTCAACCCATCTGAATAACTCTAGATTATACAAAAGCTGAGATGTTTTCTTTGTCAAACTTTCCACGGGACACCGCTAACCTGGCCCGAACATTTCCATTCCTTCACATTCAGACTGAGGAAACAATAATTTACAATATCCTGTCACTTGTAAACATTCCTATTTCATTCTTTATTTTTCTAAATATTAAGTGCAAATGAATATAACTCTTTGGCTGAACTGCTATGAGAGAACAAAAGACCATGTTAAGGAAAAACTTTTCCTGCAAATATTTTTAATGTATTCTATTGATGCAGTGGTGATTTTTATAATGGGCCCACTCCTGCTATATTCTGCTATCTGCAGCACATCAGAATCTAATAGCTAAAAGAACCGCTGGCACGCAGCATCACACTGCCTGACACACTTAACTCTCTGCAGTTTCAGCTTTCTAAGGTTACCAGGTTCATATTACCAGCTAAGAGAGGATGCCAAAATACTCACCCTCAACTTTTTCCTGATCAAAGACTAGGACTGACATCCAGAGTGAGTAAAATTCAGAAAGTTGAGATTAACTTGTTTTTTTCCCTCTATCTCTTTCTGTTGTGTACAGCAGGAAGAAGAAGAAACAGTGGAGGAGGAAAAAGAGAAGCAGAGTGGGTGGAAGAATGGAAGGAGAGAAGGATAGAAGCAGTTCGAGGAGGTGGTTCGAAGCGGATGAACCCAGAGCAGGTGAACACAGCTGTGGATCGCCATGGGCTCTCTGGCTGCCTTCCTCCTGTGGCCCCGGTGTTGCATAGAAGGGTCCTGAAGAGCCAAGAGGGGCCAGCCAAAGCTGCAACAGAGTGGGCAGGCTAGGCCAGCCAAGCCAGGAGAGAGGCAGGTGAGGCGGGTAGCTGAGCTCTCGTTCCCGCCGGCTAGGAGCCTTCTCGGCAGAGCGGAGCAGCACGGAGCAGCAGAAATCAATACAGAGGAGAGAGGCTAGCAGAGGTTGCTCAGCACTGCCTGCAGGCCTCGGAGCCCAGGGACCAACCACCACCACTACTCCCATCTCCGCTCTCCAGCTCTCTTTCTATCTTTCTCCAGCAGTCCCAGCACCAGCCAGGGCCAGGGCACCAACCCTGCAACCGCCCCACACGCGGTGTGTGTGTCAGTGCATGCACATGTGTGTAAAAGACAGAAAAACAGAGAGGAAAGAGACAGAAACTGCCTTTGTGTGTGGTTCAGCCAGAGGCTTCTTTTCTGGCGCCCAGCATGGCTTGATAAAACTTTGTCAGAGAGACATGGAGACGGCAAAGGAGGGAAAGTAACAGTGGAGGAACGAGGCAGAATGTCGAAGGTCTCTTTTCTGCCGGCTCCCTCCCTCTTATTACTCATTCCACCTTCACTGTTTGAATGAGAATCCATCTGAGATGATACACAGGACTTTTCAGCTTAGTCCCGTTTCCAAGCACGTAGCACACAATACTCCAAAGATCTCATGAGCCAGGATGAAAAGACAATTTGAACTTTTTCTCACATCTACTGTATCAGGCACAACCTGTCTTTTCGCCTTAGATTTTCTTACCCTAACAACAGCAGCTCCCATCAGAGGATATGGCAGTGCGGTATTGATCCGTAAGGTGGAAGAGAGAGAGGCGGCCCAGCCCTTCATACCTCTCTCCCTCACTATATGTGTGTGTGTGAGGGGGGGTAACAGCTGAAGTCCACTTACTGCTGTGCAGAAGGGATCCCACGGCAGCCCAAGTGAATGGCTGCTAATTGAATGAGAGCTGGAATGAAAAGGACAGTAGTTTTACCTGCACAGTGCTCCTTCTTTCACATCTTCTCCTCTTCACGTATATGAAAATGTTCCTCTCAGTGCCACAAGGCTCATGGCTCAGACATTTGAAGCAACTTTCTCAAGAAAACTGAAGAAAATGGCCAAAATAATCAAGAAGAACTTTGTTTTACATCACAGTAGGCATCGACACCTTCAGAATAATTTAGAAGATGGTTTTTACTGCAGTGGTATAAGCATTCGACTAAAACTCATGCATGAGGCCTGGAATAACACTAAAAGCTGGACAAAATGGATGAGAGCTTGCAGAGATTACATTACTCCTCTAGGTGAGTATTCCTTTTCCTTAGCTTTATTGAACTAAACTAAGGTATAAAAATGTTTCTCTCCTTAAGCCTGTCATGGTGAAGTAGCATCGTTGCTCAGAGAACCACGTGTCAGGCGCGTTGTGTTGTAGTTGATCTCCTCAGTCAGCCCTGGGCTGTGATCACTCTGTCACAGACCGTCGGAGGAGCTCGTTGTTGTTGCCTGTATCAGAGAGGGTATTAAAGCATTATTCCCCATTGCCTGCCAATCTCCTGGCACATAGAAAGAGACTGGCGCTTCAGGCTGGCAGCGCCCTGTGCTTACAAAATGGCCGATTCCTGTCTGCCAGCTGTCCCTCTCAGGCAAGATGGCGCTCGGTTAGTAGTTAATGCCAGCTGTATGCCATCTGCCCCGTGATTGTTAACGGCTATGCAAATATCGTGTAATTGCCTTTGCATGTGCTTGATACATAACCCCTCCCCCGTACTTGTAAATAATAGTGCAAGCGTACAAGGAATAAAAGGAATCAGTCGCTGATTGAATACGCCGCAGGAACAATTAGCAAATGAATGTTGCCTGTTGTTAGTCAGATTTTTACTTCTCTTTAAGCTCACCTTATTCCGTATGCAAATCACTGATGCTGTTCTGCTTTTGGGGCTTGTTGAAATTACAGCAGCACCTTGTCTTTCTGTCTGTGACTCATTTGGAGATGCTCATGCGTCCTCTCATTGTGCCATATGTGACATCTGCGGTTGGCTGCATTACCAGGGCACCCTGCCTCCTCTGACAGGCAGGGCCCACACTGTAAAGGAGAGCAAAAGCAAGGGAGAGGCATAACATAATGACCTCATTAGCATGCTCAGCACTCCCTGCTATAGGCCCTGGTGCGCTGCTGTGCCGTGGGACCCACCGGTGTACGCCCTTCTCACAGCACTCAGCATGCAACATTGTGTTCTCCCCACACAATGCGGCGCTTCATACAGGCTTTATTACGCCTTGTCAAAGCACGGGGGGATCAGGGGTATCAGTGCAGTAACAGCGGGGTACGCGCTGTGTACGTGGAGCAGGAGATGTCTTGGTTCTTTATGGTTTTAATGTGGTCTTAGCCGTGCTCGTGGATCTTCTGTTGCTGCTGTTGTGCATTGACGTGTGCGTTTATGTTTGTGTGTTTGTGTTTCTGAGCTCCGTAGTTGTGTGTGTGTTTGCGCAATTGTCCGTTTCATTGTCAGCTCCCATGGCATTTGTGGCTGTTTTCACCTGTCAGTGCCAATTATTGCAGAGGGTGATTTGGTAAATTGTCTATGTCCTGGAACTGGGCTACTCATTCACTCTGAAGAAATTCTGTATGGCATCCCTTCTGTCTGTATCAGGAAAATCTGAAGTTTACAGAATAAGGGAGGGGAATGGTTTGTGTGCCTCTCTACACAATATGACAATAAGGATTATATTTATAGACCTTTTTATTGCTTTATTATTTTCTCTTTTTCTCTTTGTCATATCTACTTCATATGCTGCTACAGTGTGCATATATATGTTTCTATTGTATTTCTGTGAGTAGAAGAGGGGAAAAGGCAGACACTGAGGAAGTGACAGGTTTGACAGAAAAACAGTCCATCAACCTTGACAAGCATTAAAACACAGATTCTACCAAAATTTTGTCCAGCATTTTTTAAATGTGCTACGCACCGAACAATGAAACTGTCTATAAGTTTATTGTGATTTAGCTGTGTGTGTGGCGCTGACGTTTACCCTTGAAAAAGAAGTAGCGGTTCATCTTCTTATCTTTCTTCTCAATCAGACTGAGGAAGGTTTAATCAAGTCTCTGACTAATCAGCTCACAGTGGCACTGATCAAGCTAAGGAGAATCGGAGCAGCTTAGCATAAATTGCTCATGGTAGCTGTGCTTAGCCACGACAGGCTGCAGGCCCACTACATCCTTTGTAGATAAACAGAAAAATAAGACTTGAAAGCACTGGTAATAACTGGTAATGACTGGCAGTGATGGCTTGTAACGCGTTACTTCTAACGCGTTACTCTAATCCAATTACTTTTGTGAACTAACGAGTAAAGTA
>JBAMHV010000015.1:19099627-19129112 GCA_037177535.1 Pseudomugil gertrudae | reverse complement strand
CAAATACCCTCTCCCAGACGGTCAGCCTCGATGGAATGAAGGAGAAAGAGCAGCCCCTAAAGCCCCCCCCCCTCCCACAGACCAAAAAAAAAAAGGACTCCCCCATCCCCCTTTCTTTTACCCAGTCCCCATTTGCTCCCACACTGCTTGCACCCATAGCTGCCTCCCTCAGTTCTCTGGGCTATTCAAGGGGTCCGAGACTCCATTCTGCACCCCCTCAGCCTAACTCTGCATAAATTTGCCTCGTCTCCCCGGTGTCTCGTCTGCTGGCCTGGGCACACCCGGCCTGCCATCTTTCAATCTGCTGTCACCTTCTGTCGTGTTCTACCACCCATTTCAGCGTTCTACCATCTCATCTTCTGGCTCATGTTCTCAGCTTCTTCTAAGCGCTACCTTTTCTCATCTACTCTACCCATCCTTCCGTATACACCCCCCTCCCCCTCCCTCACACACTCCTCTTCCCCGCTTCCCCTGTTTTATATTCCCCCCATTCTATCCATCTTCTTTTCTTTTCTTACAGGCAGTCCCTTACCTAACCAAGCACTCTTCTCTTCTTTTCATCCAGGATATTGTTTACATCTGTCTCAGTAATCACTGGCAGAGCCTCTTTCGACCTCACAGATGTTGCAATAATACAGGGGATTAGCAGGCTTAACACTCTGGCTTATTTAGCGAGTTTTCCCAATGGTTTGGCAGTGAAGCCCATCAGATCCTCTGAATTTGACCTTTTTCTCTCTGAGCTGAGATCCAGGAGTCCCACTTCTCTTTGATTTGCAATTTTTTATTCTTTACAAGCATCTGGCATGCTGATGTTGTTTTATCCAGATTGCTGCTCTGAGCTCCCACTTTGTACCTCAACATCAGTATTTGGTTTAAATTCAGGAGTTAAAACATTTGATATTACTTGCGTTTCTTGATATCTGGCAGCTTACTCGCTCACAGAATCGGTTTGTGATGTCATTTCCCTCCCTGTGAGATTAAAAACATGGCACTGCGAGCTTGTTGCTATTATTGCTACCAATGATGACGCTTGCGTGTCCCCAGTCTCCTCCTCTCTCCTCTTTAACTCAGCACTGAAAGATAATTAGGTGGTTCTCTCAGACTCAGCACCTCTGCTGCGCTTCTCTGCATCATGCTGCACAACTGAGTCTTGTTTTATGACCAAGCAGATCCAACACTGAAGACATGTGTGTGTGTGTGTGTGTGTGCTTGGGGTCAATGTATTTCAGTCTGCATCCTAATCCCAAAGGTGATATTAGTCTGGTAGAGGCACAGCCAATCCCTATCTCTCAAAGTGTGTGTGTGTGTGTGTGTGTATGGGTGGGTTTATGCTGCAGGCTTTGAGGTCAGCCTGGAAGCCCAGACAGGCTTTAACTCGGCCTTTGACCCATGACTGTCTGCTAGCTCAAGGGTCACGCGCACCATTGATGTAGACAGCTGATAGGCGCACAAACAAATGTACATGCCCCCCCTGCCCCTCCCTCCGTCTGCAAACATTACCAGTTCCGTTTGTCTGGGATGATGATATTATGACACAAGCTTGCTTCCTTGCTAAATGTTTCAACAGAAATGTTTTAGCATCATGTGATGCTGTCATCTCCACTGTGCTTTGGACATAACTGGACTGAATGCACTATTTGGAAGATTATTTCTGTCACTAAACAAACTCTTTTCACATTCTTTTGTCTTTGTAGATGCAGCCTGAAAAGCCAATATGAAGATAAAAAGCAGTGTCTTCATCGCTGGGCCCTGACTAACGGAGCACATATGCAGTCTGTAACCAGTTTCATTTAACAGGTTTAGCCTTGGTCACGTTTCAAAAACACCACCTCCACACCTGCACATTCAGTAAAACCAGTTAAACACACCATTAGTGCCACATCATCAGCCATCTTGCCTGCCAATAGGTAAGTCTGAACCATCACAAAAGGTAAGTTCGGAGGTTGAACTGATCTAGGAGTTGTCTGTAAAATGTGCTGGATACTATTTTACTAAATTTGTTAAATTAGATATGAATTACTGTCTTTAGGATCAATTTTAGGTTAGAGATTGAGATCCCAAAGGGTCTTTTATTTCACTCTGTAATTTAGAATCAAGTCTTTGACTGTAAAATTGTTCAGTGAGAGCTTTCTGACTGAACTGCTTTCATCTTTTTTGTGCCTCATTAACAGTTACATATTCTTAAATAATCTTTGTCATTGTGTAATAAACTGATTTATCCTAAACATGGCTTTAACTTGTTGAATTCAAAAAGTGCTTTGAAATTCTGAATAAAGTTGATGAGAAATATAAAATGAATAGTCTCAGTTGTTTTTTCTTCCACTGTTTAATAACTGTGTGCTCACATGTCAGGAATAATGGTGTTTTAATTATAGGCAAAGCGTTTATCCCGTTGTCTTTTTCTAGTTTTTGTTAAATACCTAATAAGGGTAGAAATTCAGGCAAAGCGTGATGTGTTACTCCTTCCTGTACCTTGTTTTTCTGACATGCCTCTGAGAACCATGGTAAAATCCGAGACTCAGAAATATCAGAGATCTGCTCCGCTAATTGCTTTTTGATGTCTTCATGAATTAATGAGAATAAAAATCAACATTTTAAAAAAACTTACTTACTTTTGGTCTCTGAACAACCCCGGCGCTGATCTTTTGTAAAGAAGCTCTGCTAAATGGTTCATGAGAATCTGTTTACTGTGATAACTCTGATATTTGCAACAGTGGTCGAAGGTTTGGACAAACAGTTACACCAGTGGCCTAAATTTGTGGTGTCAATTAGGTGCTTTTGTATGTGAGCAGCGGGGGTGTTGAAGCGAGTTGCTGGAGCTGAAGGAAACACAGAACAATGATACACATTCATTACCACACACACACACAGGTTTTAGTTTTTTGTGGGGATCACACCACCTTTTGTTTTTCCCCAACAGTCAGCAGAGGCGATGCCCCAGTACCCCCAGTGTGCTCCACTGCTCTGGCTGAAATGGGCTCTCTGCTTCGCTCCGGCCCCTCCTTCACTTTCCCTCAACAACACTGTCCCCTCACTCAGTCCGGGCACCACAGCCCTCGGCCTCCCACTGACTGGTCCTGACCTGAAATTAGGGCCAGGCAAGCTTCCATAGCCAGACCGGTATAGAAAGGAGACCTGAGTGTGTGTGTGCTCCCTGGCCCTGAAAGGACCATGGAGAAGATTATCCCATTCTGTGTGTCCAGTCACCAGTGTAGTATTGACCACAGTGGGCCACCCAGGGAGTGTCCAGCCAGCCGTGAGATGGCCTGATATACATGCTTACTGGCCGTGCTAGATTCCCCCACTCTCACCAGGGAGAAGAACCAAGCCCTACAGGCTGGACGCTTTCTGACGACACAGTGTGTGCGGTGACCAACCCTCTGCACACAGTGACACACACATCCTCCACACTGATCCACACATTTCAGACCACCCTCTGTACAGTAAAAGACATTGCCATCAGGTCGTTTTCTGTGTCCTGTGAGGCGAGGCAGAGGTCATTGGGAAGGTGGAAAACCTCTTTAATGGTGGGAATGATACCATAACACCTATAGATAGAGTTACGGATCATGTCACATAAAGTCTGTATACAGTGTACAACTCTGACAGCAAGGCCTACTCCTTTCTGAAGGCAGATGTGAAGACAAGCGGAAAAAGTAAATTTCGTGGAAAGAATTTATTTCTTTCATCTCACATGTTATTCCTTTACTCTTTACCCTTTACATCATTCATTCGCTGTAAATGTACTGTTGTCTACTGATTTTAAAATAAACACACTAAACGTAACTCCTTCCTGATATAAAACCCATTTATATTTAAGTTTTTGTGGATTAATCTAGTAGGTTTTTGTTGTACTAACATACCACGGATAGGACATTTATAATAAATCCTTCTGTGTATTTAAAAAGAAGTCTATTAATGACTTAATTAAACTCTGGGGGTTAGCTAATTGTCTTGCAAATGCTTCATTATTTGTAAATTACTGCTCTATTAACAACACAAAGGCCTTAAACAACAAGACAAACACAAATGCTCCCTAAGGCTTAAAAACCAACAGGGCAGTTTAAAGGTAGTGTTTTCTTTTCCTACTGTATTTAATTTTTCATTCTCTTTGTTTCTTGTCGCACATGAGTAATAATGACAGATTGAGTTAAATATATATATATTTTTTTAAAATAAGCTGATTTAGCATCTGCTTTCCTCTGTTTTTATTCAGATTTCTTCTTGTGAAAAAACAGCAAATCAAACAGGATGCATCATTGTGAGTCTTGTTTTAACAATAAAAATATTATCTTTATCACCATTCCTTTGCTTTAATGTTTTTTTATTTCACTTTAAAATAGTTGTTTTAATTTTGGTTATTGTTGTGCTAAAAGCAAATTATGGAAATAATAAATGGAGATGCATTAATGTATGGTATATTTCATTAATCATACAGAGAAAACAACAAATCATCTTCCTGTAATAATACAAATCCTAAAAATCTGTTGGGCTTAAATTGCTTCTGCATTTTTTTAAAGATTTGGAAACATATTTGGAATATTTAGGTTTTTACTAAATTTGACCTCTGACGTAACTCAAATAAACAATCGATTATTTTGTTGTTGTTGTTTTTAAACTGGCCTCATTAAATAGCATGGCAGCACATCAGTACGGTGTGCCATGTACACGCCGGGCCTCAGGAGTAAATTATTAAAACACACAGCAACTCAAGCATAACCCGTATTAATAGCTGCTTTAACCTTTTAGTCAAATTAGTCATTATAAGGGATGGGAAATTACAAACTTATGTTTTATTTAAAAAAATAATAAACAAAAGAGGACTGTGGTGTTTATATTCAACATGTTGCTCAAAGTCTTGCTTGCTTGTGTATATTAAAGCAAAATAATTGTGCAGAAGGTGATCAGTACTACTGTAAGCTTGATGCTGTCCTCTGTCAAAAAAGGGACAGATAAAGATGAAATTTTATAAATAATATACAAAGTATTCAAACAGAGGGCTCCGGGCATTAAAACCACTGTGATGGAGAAATAAAGTAAATTTCTATTATGTAACAACGATGCAGAAGTTTTTTAATTTAACTTTAAATACACAAAATCTTTGGAGCGAATGCATCCAAAGAAGCCAGAAACCGTTTCATCATTCACATACATGAGAAATGGGTTTTGTTTGTATTCAAAAGGATAAACGATACATAACTTCATTTCAGAGTTGATCAAGTGTACTCTTTAAATCCAAAGCCCAGCTGAGGCCTACCAATGCCTCTTCCAGCATGTGCACAACCATAATTACAGTGTTATGTAACTGTTCTAATTTCACTTCACATGCTTACTTGCAACGAGAGGCTTAATTTGGAAATGTGTTTGACCATTAAAGTGAGAGGACAAGGGCTTGCTTTATTTGCTTTATGGTTGGAATGAGTATGATCCATGCAGGTTTACAAAAACACAGAAAAATGTTACATATAATTTAATAAATGCCACAGTTTTAAAATGTAAACTTGTGTTCTGGCCTGAAACCTAAATAAGTGTGTGTTTTTATCTGTGCGTATGGTTGTCTTCCTGGCTTCCATGAACTTGATAGTCCCCTAAACACCTAATAATATGCAGGGTCTCACCCCACAGCGCTCACAGAGGGGCAAGTTGAGGGTTTGTTATGTGGAGTAAGGATGTGGATGGGTGTGGGGTGGTGAGGAGACTGAAGGGGTGGAATATGGGGGGTCTGTATTAAAAGGTGCAAGAACTTGGAGCCTAGTTTGTCATGCTAACTGCAGCAATGGCATTGAATGTGGACACAGAGAGCAGAAGGTTCACAGGACCCCAGCCATTCTCATGCAAAGTCTGTCAGGGGCTTCTCTTTTGGCCATCCGCCCACACTCACACCCACCCCCGGTTTCTGCACTTGCTGAAGAAATACATAAATGTTTGTGGAATTGTGTGTGCTCACTGAGGGCAGAGCAGTGAAACCTATTCTTAATGCATGCCTGAACTGTGAAGTAACATGGAAGTGCAACCAATACAAATCTATCAAGGCTTCCAACACAGTGACCAACAAAATGCAAATGTTATGAAATGAAAAGAATATTGCACATTAGCAGCATCTGAGACAATAAAAAAGCATGAAAAAGAAAGGAAATAGAGGTTGCTGCACATTTTCTTTTATAATTAGCAAAGCTTTTTTGCTTAAAAGTACCAGTTTGCATTAAAAAGCATTTTTAACTTCCTTTTATGCTGACACTTCTTTGTCACATGGAAGTGTACAATTGAATTTATTTCCTGCCTGATTGAAAAGAATAAATTTGCCTGTTCGTGCTCTAAGAAACAACAACTTCTATTCACATTTCTATTTCAGCATCTCCATTAAATCTGCTGCTCACGCTGATTCCTATTTCTGCTGTCTGCTGTGAGACACACCTCTGTTTCAGCTGATCCAGAGATTGAGGGACGCTGCAACTCATTTGGTGTCGAATCCGTTTAAATGCCAAGTGGTGAAAATGTCAGCTGCACCTATGCATTTGCTCTCTATAAATGCAAACACCACATGCAAATGTGTTAACTGCCCCCAGGCTGGAAACAGTGAAAAGAAGAAGTAACAAGCAAATATACGTAAATATATATGCATGTGTAGGTGCCAGGATTTATGTACTCAGATTTATGCGCGCTATAGTTTTACAACCAGGGAATGAAGGACTCCGTGTATGTGTGTGTATGAAAGTGTGTGCTCCCTCATCTGCACTTTGGAGCCGTTTGGAGATTGTGTTTGATTGAGTGAAGGCCAATACAGCCTGAACACTCCCTCTAATGGAAGAGAGGGGCCCAGCAGCTCAGCAATGCACTGACCTCAGAGCTTTTACCACACTGCCAGGCGATAAGTGGCAATATGCTGGATCTTATAAAATTAACAAGACTGAGCAATGGGGAGAGGGAGCTCAGAGGGTCTTTGCATGGGGAGGGGAGGGGAGGGGGGGTCCCAAAGTGCTTGTAAATATCAGCATATATGCATGGGAGGACTGTCGCTTTTCCTGCCGTAGTTTTACAGCTGCATCAGCTTTATTAGTCTTTTTTTTTCATCCATTTTGTGTTTTTTCTTTTCTTTTATTTGGTGTGGCAGGTTTAGCGAGTCTTTTATAAAAAACAAAATAGCATCAAGGCATTTTTATACGAAAGGTTTTATGAAGGCTTCCTCGGTGACAGGTGCGGAGAGCTAGGGCAACAGCCTTCGGGGTGATGGCAGTCAGCCAACACAGCTTCTGCAGGGTGTCAGAGAACAGAACCCTTTGTGCATATGCATATATTGACTATATACCACATTAAAATCTAATGGTGCCTGTATTATGTCAGTGATTGCATGGTGGAATAGGAGAGCACACATCTGACATTTTTAAATGTTCTAAAATACATGCAAAACGCTGCGGTTGGAATGGAGATGAGCCTCATTGGGTATCTCTCGCTACAACCTCATCACCCTTCTTACAATCTGAGAGGTGCCCGTGCACGCGGGTGGAAAAGGCTGCTTTCTGTGTGCTTTTTACACCCTGTACTGTGCATTTTGTATGCATGTGTGAAAAGCTATTGTCTGCTTGCACTTCAGCAGAGGCTTCACAGTGAATTATTCATGCCAGATTTGAATACATGCAAATGGTCCACTCCCCTCTCCTGGCACAGATCCAGGTTACCTATAGCAACGGCACCTTCAAGAAGCATCTTTCCATCCCTTCTCCTCCCCCTCGTCTTCCTGCTTCTGTCAGGCACCAGCCCTCTGCCCATGTTATCCACCTAGTCGCATTGTTTCGACTGTTGCAACACCAGGCTGGGTGGCTGCACACTGTAGGGTGGCAGAGTATCCCATAATTCACAGTCAAGGTCATAGGCAGGAATGATGCTGAGAAGGGGAGTAGGCAGGGCCCCTCCATCCTGAGCTGGTAAGACGATAAGTCAGCTGCAGGTGAAGAAAGGAAAGCTTTTTTGGGGATGAATAAATATAATCAACAATGCGACAGACACACACACGCACACACTCGTATATGATTCAGATGTACTCACAGCTCATGCGCAATAATCCATGCAGAAAAATGTGACACGAAGAAATCCGTAGACGTGCAGGCAGAGAAATATGCCAACATGCTGCTTGCTTGAACAGATTTGGACACAAATTAGGATCTCATAATAATACACAAAAATAAGTATTTACAAAATGTTAAGGATAAATGTAGGTGTGGTATTTATTCATTTATTTATCTGCTTTAACTCAATTGGAATTATTATGACTTAGCTGATGTGTGTGGACAACTGAGTTGCTTTTAATTATCCTGATAAAAGTGTAAACGCAGCATACTCGATCTATTTTGTTTTTAATGTTGTGTACCAGTAGCTGAAAAAATTACTTTATGAGAAGATGCATTTTAAATAAACTATTATGGACTGCAAAACCGGTGAACGCTTTCTTCCCAAATTTTGTTTTAATCCTAGAAAAATTACTATAATTTAATAATAACAAAACATTCTTTTAAAGATCATGATTGAGAAGTATTTGACATTTTTATTGCAATTTATTTCTCATGTATAAAACAAATTCAAAGAAAGAAATATTTGAAACAGAAGCAACAGAAATTCAACTTAAAATATCTTAAATAAAAATAAAAAAGACATCCGAGTGTCTCATTGAGTAGAGGGTCAAGTGGAGGCCATGAGGTGATCAGCGCCTAAATAACCTCCATGATGCTCCTGAGTGCAAAGGAGGGAGGAACTGCTCAATGCTGCCATCTAATGAGGGCAACATACACAAAGTGGCTCAAACCATGATTCAGAAGTGGCTGATTAACGGCATGTTGCAGTTTCACCTGATCATCATTGATATTACCCAGTTATTTATTTTAATATATACTTTAATATAAGTATGTCCTATGAACATCTAAGGAATTAGGTCAGAGAACAAGCAGTCATATGATGAAATTAATAAGATTTAAATTACTTCAGGAAAATGTAATAAAAAAATAAAGCTGGCTATTTAAGATGCCTATGCACCAAGGGAAAAAGAATAATACACAACATCTTAGTCTGGAATTTAAAACAGCCTGTTTTTGTTGCAGATGCCATTTTTGCTTATGACACGTCTCCCTCTAGTGGACAATAACACTCACTGCTCTGTGATGTGAATGAACACTTTATTGCAAAGTCAGCATGTAAACTGGTATCTTTGGACAAAAACTTTACATTTGAAATGTACAAGAGCAGAAAAAATTATTTGATTTCAGTTGCTTTATATAAACATGATTTAATTAAACTGATATATATTCAAATAGGAGCAAACAAAACAAAAATATATTAATGATATGCACAAACACCTGTGTGTGTGTGTGTATACATATATATATATATATATATATATATATATATATACATACACATATACACACATATATATATATACATATACACACATATATATATATAATTATTTCTCAGTTTGATTTGTACTAGTAGGTTACGATAATAAAACTGTGCAGTCCTGCTGACATGATCCCCCTCCGAACATCTTCACTCCCACAATACAGATTCAGTTCACATTGGCACGACCGTAACGCATCATCCCCTTTTTGTTGCACATAACAACCCCCTCCATCAGTCTCACTAACATAACCCAAAAAGAGACCATCATTAAAATAGAAATGACATTTCTAATCATATGCAAAAGAATGAAAAATTAAAAACAGGGTTACCTTTGTTAAAAAAATCATTGTTAAAAGTGCAAGCATTAAGCCGAAGTCCTCCCTAATCAACCTGTAAATAACTGAATTCTCCTACTCCAGCTATACCATTCTGACAGTACCACCTCATGTAGTTTGATTGTACGAACAGCAATCAACTCCTCCGCTCATGTCCACTCAGTCACACCTGTTGGGACCAGGAATGCACAGCAGGACGGTCCTGCACAGATCGCACACTTGTATTAGTGTCACAGACCTGACCCCCCTTCCCCTTCCAACGTCTTGTCTGGTCTTCCGTTTTTCCTCTTTGGCGCCATCATGACTCAGTAGATAGAGTAGCACATCTGATGCAACTTCAGCAAAAGGTTGTGTGTGACATCGAATGTGGTGAAGCTAATCCCCACCGCAACAGGGCCTTTAACCCAGTTCATGCTCAAGCCTTTGTACAGTCCACGTCTGATTCCTTCCTGTCTTACGATCTCATGCATGGTCCCCAGAATTGTGGCGTAAGACGAGCCGGTTACTCCCGCTGTCTGCATACGCCGGCGTACCACGTCCAGAGGGTATGAAGCCGACTGTCCAATCAGGCCCGCACAGGCACCAAAGGCCAAGCGTTCGTAAGGGTAAGGTTGAGGCCGCTTTGTCTTTTCTGTCGTGAAACAGAGAACACAAAAAGCTTTACTTCACCAAAATCTTCACCAAATTTCGATATAAAAAAAAGAAAAAGAGCAATTGTACCTGCGTGCAGTTTTTTGAGGGTCTCATAAGTAAAGAATGTAATCCCTGCATATGGGATGACACCCAGGATGGTGGGGGTAAAGCCTCTATAAAGAGTTTTCACACCTTCCTCTTGAGAGATCCGCACAAACACATGCATGATGTTACTGTACCTGTCAATACAAACAAACTTTAATGAAATATTGTCCAGAGAGATCTGTCAGAGGCTGCAGTCCTGAAACAGGGTGATCAATGCTCAGTGCTTCATACTGGAGCATTTGCCATTCAGAATAACTTAGAGGACGAGCCTGAAGCCAGAATCCTGTATCAGAAGGCTATGTACCTGTGCTCTAATTAGACTGGCTAAACGTGCACATTCTGAGGGTCTAAGAAGTGAGACGAAAATGAGACTGAAGACCCCAAAATACTCCTAAAAACACACTACCCTTTTAACAGGATCATAACGTTAGTAATCTGAATTATGGAAGTCATGAGTAGTGACACACAAAAGGCACAATCACACCTGCTAGTCACCACGCCGAAAAGGAAATGTGAAGGTAATTGATAGAAAGAAAAGAAACAAGTTAAAAAAATTACTAAAACTTGCTTGTAACTAACTACAAGACTGGTTCAAACTGATCCAAAATTAAGTTTTACTAAATAAGCTGAAGCTTAAAGCATGGTTTAACTCTTGATCTGTTCATTATCTGCTTGTCAGGCATGCTACTCCAGTCCAGACAGTACATGTGCTTACATTTCTCTGGCAGTGACAGCCATCCTTGCTCGCACCATGTCCAGGGGGTATGTTAGCATGGCAGCGGTCGTACCGGCCAGAGAGCCGGCAAGCAAACGTGGGAAAGGAGGCAGTGCTCTGCAAAAACAAAAACAAAAACTTTCTTTATAATGTATATGAAACGATATGCGTACAAGCAACTCTGAAGCTGTAGATTAACACTGCCCTGCTTTGAGCTACATGCTAATGTTAGCATGCTAAGTCACTTAATAATGTAGCTGTGTGGATGTCAAGATCTAATATTTACTGAGTTTCTTCTTAATTAGAGCTTACTGTGTGCAACAAAGGCTTATTAGCACAAAGTACAACAGCTGTTAATAAGAATGCCAGCAGATTTTTGGTAAAACACCTACAATTAATCTACCCATTCAAAATGAACAGGTTGGCATAAAGTAGTTTATACTAGTATACTTCATACATACTAAAACTAAGATGGTATACTTGAAAATAACTTTTTATGTACTATATTTTACTACTGAAGAATTAATTTTGTAAAGTATTCCTGACTTATACTAAAAAATATAAAGTCTACATACAATAATACTTCAACTTATATTTATAATTCAATACTAAAGATTAAACTAGTATACTTTTAGGACTAAAGTACAAGTTGTTTTATTTTTTTACCACCCCATAGTTATATTTGATACAGAATAGGGTTGAGATTTTTACTCGTGCTACCCTCTGCAAAAAGTAATATACCTGAAATGTATTGATGCCCGAGTATAAGTCCATACTACAGTCCATAGTGTGTTTTCTATGCTTAAACCTAAACTCAAGCATACTTAATAAAAGAAAACTTTAAGTATACTCCTTTTTGCTAAAGAGTGTTCAGTCTTTTAACCTGTACTCTATGCAGCAACAACAGTTCAAGAGTTTTTCACCCACTGCAGAGGCTAATAGTCACCAAACACACATTCACACTCTTTACTTACTTGCCCTGGAAGCCATAGTGGCCTCCCAGCATTTTTTTGTACTGTTCGTGCGAGCAGAATTGGATGGCAGCGTAGGGCATGACCCTCACCATGGTGGCAGAGTTGCCCCTCCACAGACTGAGGAACCCATCTTTCATGTACGTACAATAAAGAACTCTGAAGGCCTCCTGCAGACAACATGTGCAAAGGACCAAAATGTTTTCAACATCTTAATCATCTTAACATATTAAGCATATTCCCATTACATAATAAATGGTGCAATAATAAGCAAAGCTCTTAGGCTGGGATGTGTGTGTAAATGAGGGCATTAATGTTACTTCTACACCAAGGTGATCCATTTTATTACTGATGCAATAAAACACCTAACTACTGCATATACTACAAAATATATACTATAAGCTTTGGTTTTAGAGCTTAATAATCTGATGGTAATTACACTAGATTATTTACTTTAAAGTATCTTGGCAAAAACATTTAGTTAATGTTTTTTAGAGTGAAAAAATAAATCCAGATGTACCCAATTGGAACAAACAGCTGTGCACTAAACGGTCCTGCTTATTGCTTCAGCTCCTCATTACGGTTCATAAACAGAACATTTATCAGTTCCTGATAGGAGAAAATCTGAACTCACCTTAGCCGAGAATCTTTTAGAGGACACTGTAAAATGACAAGAAACACAGTAAACCTCAGGCCTGAACACATTGTCCTATGTAGGCTAAACGTTTACTAAGAGGATTAGCTATTAATCAGGAACAGTGAAAACAGGTACAAAACAGAAAAAAAAGACACTATAATAGTGTAATTTCCATAACAGTCGTTAGGTTACTTATTTACAGCCTGTTTTCTGTTCATATGTGGAAATAAACCTGCGTTTCTTGCCTTGGAAAATGATCTTGGTGCGATCCAGAGGTGCAATGACTGTTTTGGCCACAGCTCCAGCAAACGCACCACACAACAGGGAGTCCAGGGGGGTCAGCCTGGGTCCCAAGTCCTGTTTGAAGACATTTGTACCCCATTATGCAGCTAGCCAGTTAACCTTACATCAGCTACTTTGTAAAGTGAGAATGAACAAAGTCAGGTTTTATCTTTTGTCTGTTTACAAAGCTGTGGAGTTTTCCTAAACATGACGAGCTTATCAGCGTTCAGACTCCCACGTTTCCTCCATCAGCAACAAATGAGCTCAATTATGCACGTGAATTGGAGCCCCACTGACTCATATCGGAAAAGATAAGTCCTTCAGAGGGAAGGTAGAATCCAAAAACGTGTTTTACAACTTACAAAAGTAATGCCAATGACCTCTACCTACACATGCTTTATAAATCACACCCATATAACTTTAAAAAAAAGAGTCATCATAATGTGTAAACTATTTAAAAACCATTATAAGCAGAGTAGTACTTCCTATTGTGCTTGGGTCTTAAAAGTTAAAGTTAATGATATAACAAACGCAGAACTACTGAGAAAGTGTGGCTTGTTTAAAAGCAACATGGCAGAAAGCTTAGATTTGTGATGTTGAATAAAAATGAAAAGAAAGACTTCTGGTGCAGTGCGTATTGTGCAAATGTTAAGCAATAATGAAGAGCACATCTGTAAAAATCCTAACACTGCATGCCACTCCCCCCTGCAAGGCAACGGTGGAGGAGGGGCAGTGATTTGGGCTTGTTTTGCAGCCACAGGACCAAGGCAGCTTGCAACTATTAAGCTGACCATGAACTCTTCTGTATACCAGAATACTCTCGAGCAAAATTCCGAGGCCGTTTGTTTAGCAGGTATATTTGACCCACAATCGTACCGAGCAACAAGACGAGTCAAACCAAAGCAGGACGACAACTACAAGTATGAGAAAGAAAAGAAATGAGAGTAAAGGCTGGATCACGACCTAATTCAAATGCTGACAGATTACCTGGAGAGCTGCAGGTGAATAAATAGCCACAAACCTAAATGAACTATTGCACCTACTTCAGTTTTCTTTGCATTACACATTAGTTTTATTCGTTCAATAAGGACGCTGCATGGATACCAAGTAGTGTTTGAAACTTATTCAGCGTATTAGGTGTCCATCAAAGCATTCCTTTGAAAGTTGAGACCAGCTTTGGATTAGCTGGTATCTCCCTTCTATTTACAGCAGCGTACCAGTGGAGTCATGTTTACTATCAGTGAGGCTGTACAGAGTGTCACAACAACACCACAATCATAAAGCTGAACAGAGTTACAGCATGGGATGTGTTTTATGGTTAATCATAAACAAAGATTCTTCAAATTTGCCCTTAAAATGACTGTTATACTAATTGCTACAATACACATTATCTTGAATATACAACAAAAATAATAATAATATTAAAATCACGTGTCAAACAGATCACCCATAAGAATTTGCCATTATTGACCTCATTTATTTTGACAAAAGGGTGATGACAGCATGAAATTCCATCCACACCCAAACTGCTCTAACTTGTCCAAACAATCTCAAACACTAGATCATCTGTGCAATTACACAGCGTGTAAATTAAGGAGTATTTAGATGGCTCACCTTTGCTGGGCTGGAGGGTGGCAGACGCCTCTGGTCGTGCACACGGTGAGCCATGAGCGCCCTTAAAGATTACCAAGGTGGCCAGACACTGGTGCACTCATTCGGGGTAAACAGTCCGTCTCTGCAGGGGAAATATATCGCATTTATCTGCCTGAGCAATCTGAAAACACTTTGTTTTTCAAACACAACAACTCCGCGTGTCGCAGTGTACCATACAGCGTGTACGTGATAGCTCTCACGCCCATGCTCCTACGCAGCCTGGCTCGTAAACAAGGTGTTGTATTACAAGAGCTCCATTCAACGTTATTAAATCAGCACAGAAGCAACAGCAGAGCGAAAACTTAATGAACACACCTCGTATAAACAAACTGTTGTTCAAAACAACGAATAAACAAACTCCGCGTGCAAATGCTGCGCGAGTTACCTGTTTCAAAGCCTCCCGTGTGTTTACAAATCTTCGTCGTGTGAACTCGGTTAGCAGTCCTCCTCCCAGATTCTTCTACACATCTCGTTTGTTGAGAAAGCTGCTGCCTCGCTCTTATAAACTTGCCACGCGCTGCGAGGTGTCCTTCACGTCTTCTCACGTTGTTGACGTTTTCTGGAAAATGATTGCCAAAGTTAAATGTCACGCGACGTTGTCTGTGTATAGACGACGTCTGCAAGCTAGCAGCTCGCCCGGACCTGCCCCCCTCTGCCTCAGCACTCAAGATTATTCTGGACGGAGTAGGTGTTTCAGAAACTGGGGTAGTGTATTCCAGTATTTTGGACTACAACACCCAAGAGCCGAAGCTGCTGTTTATGCATGATGTCGCGAGATTATGTACAACATTGGGTTGCCATGTTTGGTCTGCGCTTTTTCACATTATTTATTAGTTCTTGTATGATTAAATACACTTAATCACTGTGGTGTCAAGCTTTTAATATATTAAAACTTTATTTATCAAGTAACTTTTTAAATAAACGTGTAACCTCTCAATCTGGAGCATTTAAAAGCAAGACATTTCGTCTAGAAGGGTCAGAAATATAGAAAATAATAGAAACATCAGTCTGAATCTTCGAGTAGCTAGTATTTCTGTTTGATAAACAATCATTTTATCCAAACATGTAGAAAATTACTTTTCAATGTGTATTTTAAAATGTTACATTTTGTGAAATATTGTTACTTTTGATAGTTGTTACTGTTTTTATATAGTTTTGCTAATGTAAAATTTCAAATTATGACACTAAAAACTAAGTGTTTTGTATTTGTTATTGTTGTGTTGGCTATCTAAATTAATACACACACACATACAGCAAGAAGGTTGCTAGTTTGAGCCTCTGCTGCAGGTATTGGAACTGTGTGGAGCTTGCATGTTCTCTCATGTATGCATAGGTTTTATCTGAGTACTCCTGCTTCTTTCCACTGTTCCACTGAAATGTGTGCTAAGTTCATAGGTCACATTAAATTGTCACTAGGAGTGAGACTGAGCGTAAGTTGCTTTTCTCTATTTTCTCTTTGTGTGTGCGCAGGGTGTATCCAGACTCTCCCCTGCTGATTGCTAAGCTAGGCAGTTCCCCCATGACCCTGAATTGGATGAATCAGTATAAACATAAATTAATGTGGGTTTTTTATTGTTTGTTTTTTGTTGTTGTTGTTATTGTCTTTTGGGGTTTTTTTGGGGAAGGGGTAATATTTGGAAGGGGAAGGTTATAAAAATGTAACAGGTTGAAATAAGGAAAGTTAAACTTGGTGTGGCAATCGGAATTGGCAACAAATGCAGTAAAAAAAACCTGAATAATAACATTTGAAAATAATTTGTAATGATAAGGCCTAAGCAATGTTACCATCTCCCATACTGACCAATAAGAATAACCAAAACTGGATAAATAGACACATCTGGAATCTAAAAACCTTTGATCCATCAAATAAAAAAAAAAGAAATGAAGCTTTTTATTTGTTTGCTTTTATTTCATTTTCTAAAATTGCTTTAAGAAATGACACTCCTGTTATTTCTGTAGTTTAAAAATAGATAAACATTTACAAAAAGAAAAGTATTCACAACAGACAACACCACTTTGGTTTTAAGTTGCTATTTCTGACCCAACCTGGCAACCCGCGGGTCTGGTCGCAGCGCTGAAAAACTTGTTGTTGTCTGGGAAAATGGCGTCAAACGTTGAGGCCCCGGAGCGCTGGTACCTCGCCCTTCTCGGCTTTGCGGAACATTTCCGAACCTCCAGTCCGCCCAAAATACGACTGTGTGTACACTGTCTTCAGGCTGTGTTTCAGTTTAAGCCACCACAAAGAATCGAGGCCCGGACACATCTTCAGCTGGGCTCCGTTCTCTACCATCACACCAAGAACAGCGATCTGGCCCGCAGCCACCTGGAGAAAGCGGTGAGGGGCGGTTGAGCTAGGAAAGCGCGGGGATGCTGCAGAGAACGAGACAACTGTAGGCCGCAGACAGTAAAAACTGCAAAGCGCGGAAGTCTTTCATTTGTTTTTCATTCGCAGATGCTACAATTATAAAATAAGTTAAAATGTAAGCTTTGTTGGACTATAAAGTAGTCTGTGTTCTGAAATCGGTCCCGGGTCGGCTACTTTCGTTCCTTCTCCGGTGTAAGAGAATGTGCTGTCAGGGATTATTGTGAATTAAAAAAAACAATACCCAGTGAGGCACCGCTAATATTCTGTTTTCTTTCTTTTACAGTGGTATATTTCTCAACAAGTTTCTCAATTTGAAGATGTTAAATTTGAAGCCGCCAGCATTTTGTCAGAACTCTTCTGCCAACAGGTAAGCCCATTTAGATAATGACACCGCAACTGGAAACAAAGCAAAACTGACACATGATTTTCTTCTTACCTTGAACGTTGGTGCTTTTGCTTAACAACTGTGAATAAATAATTTCTTTGACTCATTTTCAGAATTTGGTGGACTCTGCAAAGCCCTTGCTGCGTAAAGCCATCCAGATTTCACAACAAACACCATACTGGCACTGCAGACTGTTGTTCCAGTTGGCGGTAGGTATCACTGTCATGGGGTGAATGTATTCTTACAGGTGTAACATTGATTCATCATTTCCTGCATGTTCAGCAGTGTTGTGGTAGGAATTAGATTGCTCTTGCTGCAGTAAAACTTTGCTATTAGTCTGAGAGTAAACAGTTTGTGTCCAGCTCAAACAGGTATCTTATGGCGAGAGGGATTTTTCTGTCTTTCAGCAACTTCATACACTGGAGAAAGATTTGGTGTCAGCATGTGACCTTCTGGGCGTTGGAGCCGAGTATGCCCGAGTGGTTGGCTCAGAATATACCAGGTAAATGTTGATATTGTCATACTTGATATATATTTATAACTAAATATTTATAGATCACATGTGTGTCATTCTTAAGTGTTATTTTTACTCATGTGGGTTATATGTGGGGTATTACCATTTTATAGGCTATTCTAAACTGCTTTAAAAGAACTAATAAGCTTTTTGTTTTATTTGCGTAGTCCTCATTTCCACCATTCCTATCATCATAATTGCTGCATAGAAGGAAAAAATAATGTATGCTTATGAAATTATTTAATCTTACTTATTATCTCTTTAAGTGATTTTTGCACTGCCTTGTTAATAAACAATAAATAACTAATTCTAATGATATTTTATTTTTGTTGGATTGGGGTATATATGGAACAGCGTATTTCAGTGAGCTCATGAAATGCTTATTTTTATTCATTACTAAACAGTTGCTTGACCAAGTGAAGCAGCCCCTGACCATTTATTTATTCTCTTACATATAGATGTTATTGGCTTGTTTAGCTTTGTGAATAATCTATATTGTTGTGATGGAAGTGGGGTTTCTTTTACATGTAGAAGCCTAATGAATGCATACAGTGCAAAACATTATAAAAATAATCCATGCTTGTGAGTGTGAACATAGTCAGAGCGCATGAAAACCTGAACTAGAACAACTTTGCATATGTTATACAAAGATGCTTTTGTTTTTATATGATTTGTTTACCTTTTTATAGAAATAAAAACTTCATTCTGCACTACAGTTATACCCTCCTATGCAGGTGTAGATTATTTGACTGTAATAAAGATTAATCTTTTCTTTTGCAACACTGAAAACATGAGCAGCAGATGGTCTGGTTCATAGAATGGATTTCTGTATAAGAATCTGAAAGCAACAGAGAGCACTTAAAGCAGCTTAAAGATTTTATAACTATCTTTCTAATGTTCCTGCTTTAAAAAAAATATTAAAAATAATAAATCAGAATTGTTTTTATTTTTAGTGAGAGCAGTCTTCCAGGTCTGCTATAAAACACCACCACTACTGAGGGAAAAAATCAATATACTAAAACATTCAAGCAATAAAAATAAACTTTGATGAACTTGTGGTGGGAAAACCATTTTTCTAATTCTGGGTACTTATTAGTGCAGATACTAACAGTGACAAAGTGTACTAAGTATTATCATTCATTCAAAAATACTTCATTAATATATTCTCCCCCTCTATAGGGCTTTGTTTCTTCTGAGTAAAGGAATGGTGAGTCTTCTCTTTATATTTTACTACAACTCTGTACAAGCTTCGTAAATGTTTTTATTGCACCCCAATACTGTTTTTTTCACGAATTTGTGTTGAGATACAACAGACATATCCAAATGATTATTGAATATCTATTAAATTGTTGTGTCTACTTTTTCACCTTGTAGTTGCTGCTAATGGAGAGGAAGCTTGGCGAGGTGCATCCCCTTCTCACACTGTGCGGAACGATAGTAGAAAACTGGCAAGGAAACCCAATCCAGAAGGAATCTCTGAGGGTCTTCTTCCTGGTACTGCAGGTCACACACTATCTGGATGCAGGACAGGTAGGAAACCCACACCGGAAGGGTCAGCATTAGTGAAGGTGTTGTTCAGTATGCATGCCCAGGTTGAATTTAATGATACAAGACACGACGTGTGATCGGTTGCAATGTTTGTGTCGCTGCAGGTGAAGAGTGTAAAGCCATGTCTGAAACAGCTGCAGCAGTGTATCCAGACCATCTCTACACTCCACGATGATGAGATCCTGCCCAGCAACCCAGCTGATCTGTTCCACTGGTTGCCAAAGGAGCACATGTGTGTCCTTGTTTATTTGGTAATGTGCTGTTTTTTTTCCTCTCTTGTTACTTAAAAACTCCTTAATGTTATAATGTTATATTTTAGCAGCATGGCTTTGGTTTATATCTAATTGCTTGTGTCAGAGAGGTAAACTCCTAAACTCTTCATATTAGTTGCAAACAACATAACAAAATGAAATACTTTTTAAACATGTAAGTAAAAGTTTTGTCAATGACTTATCAATGATTTTGACACTCGCAGCAAAACTACTGTGGAGAAATTGAGTCTGCTCCTGTCTGGTGCAACCATTCCTCTATAGATAGAGCCCTATTTTTGGATCAAATTGGCTTTCTGTCAAAGTATCATTTTCATTTTTCTTTACAGGTGACAGTCATGCACTCGATGCAGGCAGGCTATCTGGAGAAGGCTCAAAAGTACACAGACAAGGCTCTTATGCAACTGGAGAAGCTAAAAAGTGAGTTGCAATTATAGCTGTCTTTGATGTGAGGTGTTGCTTTCAAAGCTGTCAACAAGTTGCACAGCAGGTTGAGGAGGTGTTTCATAAGATTGTATTTCCTGTTTTTAGTGTTGGACTGCAGCCCCATCCTCTCTACCTTTCAAGTCATTCTGCTGGAGCACATCATCATGTGCCGACTCGTCACAGGGCACAAGGCCACTGCATTACAAGAGGTACATTGTTTCCCTTGCCATGGCCATCTCCTGCGTTTTATTCTGTTTTGAAGTGTGTCGTCATGACAAACATGCAATCAGGCCAAGGCAAGCAACCTTGAAAGCTCAGTTTTGTTAAGTGTCACAAAAGTAGATTTGCATGCTTGAGCAAGTTTTTGAAAGTGTGCAGATGAACTCGTTTTTCTCTGCTCAGATCTCGCAGGTTTGTCAACTGTGCCAACAGTCCCCCAGGTTATTCACCAACCATGCTGCTCAGCTACACACACTATTAGTAAGTATTTCAACTTACTTCTTATGGGTCATTGCTATCAGATCAATAGATCAGCGTCGTGTCTGAATTGACACCCTAGTGAGAAAATGTCAGATTCATTAAAACATAAGTGTCACATTGACATATACACACACTCACTAGTGTTAGGTTCATCTGACGCTCGACCAGAGGATCTGAAATCACAATGCAGGTGTTAATGTTCAAATCCATTTTGTGTGTGTGTGAGTGATGGTTTCGATAATCATTTAATCGGACCTTCATTACTGTACACGGCCCTGAAGGAAGATACCTGTATGTGCAGGAAAAAAACTGTGTGGTCATGGAAGTAAATAAAGTGAAAAATACTTTAATTATCCCAGAGGGAAATTCAAAGTGTAGTATTTTTTTAATACAAAAATAAAATGGGGACACCACAGGGTTTGTATCGGTTTTTAAGTTCTTGTGCAGTCGGAACCAACAAAATTATGACCCACTGATAAGAGATAGGCCCTGGATGGACTGGCGACCTGTCCAGGGTGTACCCTGCCTCTCGCCTGTAGACAGCTGGGATTGGCTCCAGCCCCCCCCCCCCCGCGACCCCGCTCTGGGAAACAAGCGGTAGAAAATGGATGGATGGATGATAAGAGATAGACAAAGATCTTGGCTGATCTTCTTTTGTGCAGCAGTGGCTGCTACCTCCGCATCTCAGTATATATGGATATTTCTGACGTGTCTCTCACTTCAGTGACGTAAATGTCACATAAAATGTAACATGACCAGTTAGACCAACTAAAAAGGGTCTGGTCTTATGTCCCACTTAATGAAAAGGAATAAAAGAGCCAACACTTTCTAATGTCTCAGCAGCTACAGGAGAAATGACCCATTATAAATCAGAACTGTAGAGTCTGTAATGACAAAAATAAGTAAATGGGTCCATATTATGGGAGTGATGCAGGTGAATAAGTTACTGGTTTTGTGTTGTCAATGTAGAGTTTGGTTGCCATGACAGTGGATTGCCAGAGTTATTAACATAGGTTTTATTCTAATTATAAAAACATCAAAATATATGGCTGTCTTTCAATATCGTAGTGCACTGGACTCTAGTGTGCACTGTGCACTTTTTTCTGTAGTGCACTCTATTGTTGGTAAGTGCTGTCTTCAATGAAACACTGGACGTTGGGCACTTACCAGTAGTGACGTACTACTTATTAGACTATTCTGCTTCATGCCAATGTGACTAATTTGTGTCCACTACATGGCTAAAAACTGCTAACATTTACGTATGCTAATTGTACTGGATCGGTTATCACAGTCTCAAACAAATGATCGGATCCATGAGTTATTGTTAACACAAAATTGGGTATGTAGCAAGCTGTGGTATACAATAAAACCTTAACGAAATAACTTCATACTCACATCTATACAAATTAGCCTCCGCCGCAGTATTGTTTGCTGTCATTTAGTGAGTCCAGGGCTGTGTCTCAATACCGTAGTGGAATGTAGTGCGTAAATGTCAATGTAAATGCACTAAACGTAGTGCATGAAGTAGTGCTAGTGCACTGATTGAGAAACAGTCCAGGACTTCCTCTTCTGCTACGTCTGCAAGATGTTGGTTTAGTGCGTGACGTGTCCATCATTCCACATGAGATTTTTGGCTAATTTCACAGCAGCATCCGAGTACTTTCTGTTTAAATGCCAGTGTTAACACACTACACACTTAAACAGTGTGTGAAGTAGTGTTAGTGTGCTGACTGAGACACAGCCTGTGTTATAGCTTGATTTGTATAGAAATTTGTTGATTATCTCCTATTTTCCTCCCACTATCTTCATCTCTCAGGGTCTGTACTGTATCTCAGTGAACTGCATGGATAATGCAGAAGCACAGTTTACTACGGCCTTGCGGGTGAGTACATAATGGATGTTCATCTTCCCTTTATTTTACTTCCTATTACAGTGCTTTGTTGTCTCATCTCCAAATTGTTGTTTTGTACCAGCTGACCACACATCAGGAGCTGTGGACGTACATTGTAACAAACCTGGCAAGTGTGTACATAAGGGAAGGAAACAGACACCAGGAGGTAGGTTGAATAATAATTTTGTTATATTACAATATTAGTGTAAATAAGTAAACTATCCTATGAGAGGGGAAAAACAATAAGGTGGTGATGATGTATTTCATGTATTTTAGTGTTGGTATGTTATAAAAATCAGCCAAAAAGCGACGAAGTTGAATGTTTTGCCTCAAACTGATGTTGCCGTTACACTGTATTTCCACCAGAGGGCACTCATGGGCTCTTTTTTTTTCAACATGTGTTGTGTCCCATGCATCTAAACTAGCTGTGCCCAATTCCAGTCCTTGGAGGGCTACTATCCTGCAACGTGTAGTGCAACCCTTCCATCACAGATGAATCTATTGGCTGCATTTCCTCACACACATGTCATTCATTTCTGTAGAAGCTTGCTAACAAGTCATTCATTTGATTCTGGTGTGCTGGAGAAGCGTTATGTCTAAAAGTGTCAGGATATCTCGAGGGTTACGGTCTCATAACTAAATCTGGGGGATCCTTGTTCTCAAGACATGAGCTGTATTTTCTAAAAGCACTGCATTGATTTTTAAAACATTAATAAAGACATTTTCAACAAGATAACACTTGTTTTGCACCTGTTTTATTTTTCTCCAGCTTTACAGTCTCTTGGAGAGAATAAACCCAGACCATAACTTCCCAGTAAGGTAGGAATAGCTAATTTATTATTTTCAACACAGTACTGCATTATAAATGGTAATAATTATATGTCCTGTGTCTTTGTTTTTATTTCAGCTCCCATTGTCTACGTGCTGCAGCCTTCTACATCAGGGGTCTCCTGTCCTTCTTTCAGGGACGTTACAATGAGGCAAAGTACGGCAGCTCACAAGTCACTTGATGCAAACTCACCCATGCTCCCACCTCGCGCTGATACCACTTCTCTTTGTGTTCCAGACGTTTCCTAAGGGAAACCCTGAAGATGTCTAACGCTGAGGATCTAAACAGACTCACTGCCTGCTCTCTGGTTCTGCTGGGCCACATTTTCTACGTATTGGGCAACCACAGAGTAAGACCAAACAGATCAAGTTAACATGATATTCAGCATCTGCATAAATCTAGTTTGATGACTATTTATGAGTGGTGAAACAAAGATATTGTTTAAGAAAAATAAAAGTAGAAAAAATATGGAGTTAGATTGTAAACAAGAGGCCAAAACATCACACATCAAATCATCAGATGAGTATACATTCACTAAGAGGTGATCAGGAAGAACAGTCTTTGCTTCAATGTTTTTTGTTTACCTATCTCTCATGTTTTCTTCTTCAGCCTTTGGAAGGCTATAAAAGGGTGTGAGATGAGTCTTCCTCAGCCATAATAAACTGTAGTCATCTATAGCCAACAGCTGGATAGGAGTATATGACAAAACATTTATAAGAATTGATGAAACAAAGAAAACATTTGTACATCATGCTGTCATTTTCTTTTCTTTATGAATGAATTTTAATCTCCTTTTTGTTTAATTAATGTTTACTTAAAAGAAATTAGCATGTTACACAAATGATTTTGGTGACAGCAGCTGTTATCCTCTGACTGTTAAACTCCAGGAACAGTTTTTATGTGACTCACATTTGTTTACAGAAATCAAAACTACTTCTCATGTAGTTTTTGTTTTCATATAAAAAACTATTGCTTTTATGTTGTGTGTATCACGGTAAAAGATATTTTTCATCACTACATATAGTGAGCTCTCTCATTAAACGGACATATTGCATATTTTCCGGCTTGCGTTCGAGTCACCGTACTGCGATGCTGCTTTTGTACCCAAACATGCAAAGAAATGTTTCCAACATTAAAAAAAAAAACACACATTTTATTATTTTTCTTCCCCGTATGTTTTTCTTATATTATTATTGTTCTGATTTTGTAGATGTTTAAATGCAAAGCGTCTCCCTGATTACAAAAGCTCTTCTCTCAGAAATCCCTGTTGGTAATGGATGAACATCTATCCTTTCAGCTACAACCCCACCCGCTCGGGTATCCTATATTTTAGGCTCAGAATTTTTAATTTGATTTAAGCCTTGGATGCCAAATGAATATTTTAAAATATCTTATAAATTATTCAGTAATTGTTGCATCCCTTCACCAAACACAATTTCAAGCTATCTTTTCCTCCACTCATGATCGTAGCTACGCACGTTTAAACTTTGGTATCTTGCATGCAAGAGAAGAGTGATGATTACAAACCCTTCTACAATGATTGGGAATTAAGATGTATTCTTTATTTGTAAAGGCTTCATAAAAGCCTTTTATCATAAACACTTTATTTATTTACACATATATGGATGCAGAGCATCATTTGAGGTTAAAAAGCGTTAATAGTCCTAAATATTTGTCTCTCTGTTTAGGAAAGTAACAACATGGTTGTCCCTGCCATGCAGCTGGCCAGTAAGATCCCTGACATGTCTGTTCAGCTGTGGTCATCAGCTCTGTTGAAAGGTACATTTACAGCATGTTTGCTTGAAATTTCTAGTAAACCTTCGTGTAAAGGTACAAGCTTTACATTACATCACTCTTCTAGACTCCCTGTAACCAAACATGTATGATTTCAGACTTGAACAAGGCTCTTGGAAACAACATGGATGCCCATGAAGCAGCACAGATGCACCAGAACTTCTCCCAGCAGCTGCTGCAGGACCACATTGCAGCCTGCAGCCTCCCTGAGCATAACCTCATCAGTGTATGTGATTCTCCAAGTCTCCATGTCATGACTTTTCTTCCTCCTCTGTCACATATTGAATTCACAAATGTACACGAATCTTCAAAGCATCCCTGTGTTTCATATGTTCTTTATGCAGTTTTTTAACATCTGTTTTTCAGTGGACGGATGGCCCCCCTCCTGTTCAAATCCAAGCCCAAAATGGTCCAACCACCAGCCTTGCCAGCCTGCTATGAAGAACCTCTTGATACACGTGATTGTAGCTGGTAAATCTTCACATGCAGCAATTTGATGCCTACCAACATGCTATCCAGACCACTGTAGCTTGAAAGGATTTTAATAGATTGGACCTTCACTTTATTTGCTTCTCAAGTTTTGTTCCGATTGTCTATTATTAACTACTTTTTTAAAGTTGTAAAACTATTAAATTGCTGTTGTACATGCATTTTACACTCTAATGGCATTGACACTTAAGGGGTACAAGAACAGACTCGGACTGTTGATTTAGAGCAGTGAAGGACAAAAGGCAATGTATAAAAGGGCTTCATAGTTCATATGTAAAGAACCCTTCTCTACATTTGCCAGGAATTTAATTTTCCTCCCATATGTTGGAGAACGGCGGGTTGGATTTGGGGAGGGTTGGCGCAGTAAAGAAATGTAGAAGAAATTAATTTATTCATGTTGCTATTTTTGTAACTGTTGGTAAATATTTTACATCTTGCCTTTTTTTTTTGTATGGATGACGTTTTTCTTTCCCATGCATGGAAGTTACTGATGTGGACTCTGTACAATAGTTTTTTCACCTTGGTTGCTAACATAAAAAATCTTTATAGATCATTTCTTTTTGCACAAAATTCATAGTAGGAAGAAATAGAGACCTCATATAACTTATTTTAACACGATAATTTGATAAGTGTGATTTTACAAATTAACAGTATGTTTTGGTTTCAATGGATTTCAATGCTGGTGGAATTTATATCGATTGATAACGCATACCCCGAAGCACTCATTCACTCATTTTCTTTTGCTTGTTTATTTTTTTTTCATCTAAGTTCCATAAAATGTTCATACGTTACTTTTTGCAAATCATGCTTAGAGTTTCGGAGTTTACTGCAGATAAAGGAAATATTTAATTTGGATCTATTTTCATTTGTCTTGATAGTTCCACTAAATGGTCTCTTCACAGTATGTTTGTATAGATTTGCCACTTGTTGAACCTTTATTGTACAGTGACATTTTATAAATTCAATTTAGTAAAGTGTGATATGTATTATTTTAGCTATCCTATGTAGGTATCCCAATGCTCAGTATTTAAAGCACTGTAAGGACACAGTTAAAGCTTGAGTACTAGCCATATTTTATCCAATGCCTATGTTTTTAATTCTTACATTGTTTTCAATAATTTTCCAATAAAAGTATGATTGAAATTGATCAGTTTACTGATTTATTTCTCCATCCTAGGCTTACTATTTCTAAATATCAATTTAGTGTTAAGCTGGTCGGGTGAGGGGTGCACTGGAAATGGTTAAATCATATTTATTAAACACAGTGAGGGCAAATAGTGGGAAACCAGGCTGGGCTTTCCATTAAGCGAAGCCCTCTGGGCATAGCTCCACGGCCGATGGGTAAAGGCTACGGTGGATTTCTACATAGCATTTAGACATTTTGAGTTTTCAGTATTAACTGAATATAATGCTTCATTTAAATGCAACATCATGGTCATAAATGTAGCTTTTTGTGTTCACTGGAAATGTTCTGCCATTTTTAGAAAGATTTGGCATAGTGGTTGTACGTTTACAAAGAGTTGCTGCTTAGGATGTTCTTATTTGTCATGTGATGCAGTTTTAATGTTCACAATGTGTCCAAAGCCCTGTAACTACTTTTCCCCCTGGATATGCAATCGCCACACATTTATTAGTACCAGATTGGATCCCGTTTAGCTCTAAAGACTGCCTTCGTTCTTACTGCTATGGATTTAACAAGGTGATGGGAACCCTCCTGTCACATTTTGGTGAGCATTGAAACGATGGCGTCACGCAGCTGCTGCAGATTTCTCATCTGCACGAAGCTCCCATTCCCGCATCCCAAAGATTCACTGTTGGATTAACATGGTTACTGGAGACCAGTTTGAGATGGTATTTAATATGTAACATGGTACACTGATCATACGCTGTGGCGCTTAAATGATGTTTGGTTGATGTGTGCAGAGAAAATCTTCCCTAAACCATTACACAACGGCCCACCTGAACCTGAAGCATTCATTCTGTGTGCACCATCAGAGCTCTCACCATCATCAGAGCATTTTTCCTGTTCTCCTCCTTTGGTGTGCATCGTGGCCTCAGTCACAGCACACCTCTGTTGAGCTAGTGTTTATTTTCTCCCCACAGTCTGTTAATTCTCCTCTATCGCTTAAGTCCTGACTGCTATCTGCCTCTTTCCTGTCTCTGGTCTGTACCCAGACCGAGCAGTCTGACACTAACAATCATGCAACGTTCAAAGTCATTTCAATCCCCTTTCTTTTTCACTCTGATGCTCAGTTTGAACAGTGCAACATGCACCGGGTTGTTTCCACAGGTGCAACATTACATCAACCTGTGTCGATGTCAATGAGCCAATGATATTCATCCAAAACACAACATTGTTTAAATTGATACAATTACTGTATTTGTTAAGCACTTTTATTTTGAAAATGGCTGTATTTTCAGTTCCCCCAACACAGGGGTGTCAAACTCAGGTCCTCGAGGGCCGGTATCCAACAGGTTTTTGTCTCCATGCGCCAACACAGCAGAAGCTGTTGGATTTATTAGATTTGTATCAGGTGTGTTAGTGCAGGGAAACAGCAAAACCTGCTGGCCCTCGAGGACTGGAGCTTAACACATGTGCCCTAACACATCCTTTTCCATTTACTACTATTCTGTCTTCATTATGAGCTCATTTTTACCAATCTAAACTCATTCAGATAAAAACCTGAGTTCAGGAATAAAAATGTGAAATAATATTGTAATGTTTAGTGATTTTTATATAAATGTCTTTATTCAACAACCCATGATATTGTTTCAGTTGGTGGGATCCTAAATCGCATTAAAATTGGAGTTACTGAATCTGACATATCGACAAACACTGAATCCATTAATACCAGTATAATAACGCATTGTTTCCAAACTGGTCATTTGCATGCCTGGTATCTTAAAACACTACCATGAATTCAGAGGGATATTAGATACGAGCCAAGCACAGAAACTGTGACAGAAGAGGAAAACTTTGCTGTGACTGAAAATTATGTTTCACAAATTGCTTGTCCTACTGTAAAATTCATGTGATCTGTTAATAACAAGTTTCCCACCAAGATCTCAGCTAATGCATCAGCATCTGAACTAGGACCCCAACCCAGAGTCTGTCATGTCAAATAAGCAGTGTTGCTCCAAAAAGCTTTAAGCCAGCTTTGTATGCATCCTATGAGGTTGTACTAAACAAAGTCGAAGCCTGTTCGCCACTCTTATTTTTAAGAATCTTCACACTCCTTCACTTACTTTTCAATAAGATAATTATGTGGCTACTGGCTCTCATGTGCCCCCAGGATCATGTAGAAGTCTCCACAGAGGAAGACAGAATAACTAAAACATTTATATTGTCTGAAACATTATAGGCCCTGGCTTTATTCCTACAATGACATTCACAGATGATACTTATCAAGCCTCACCAGTCTACATCAACAAAGAGATGCTCTTTGTTATGGAGGATAACCCCTAAATTCCCCACTCCAACCCTGCAAGCTTTAGCAGTAGTAATTGCTATGGTAGTGTTTGTGAATTTAAATCTCTTAATGGACTGGAACCACTGTATTTATCTGAAATGCTGTCTTTGCACACCCCAGTCAGAGCACTAAGGTCTGCCAACCAGTTGCTCCTGGACGGCCCAAAGTCCAGGCTAAAGACCAGAGGAGACCGAACATTCGCTGTAGCAGGTCCTAAGCTCTGGATCGCTCTCCCCCTTATCATCAGAGCTGCTACCTCTGTGGAAAGTTTTAAATCACTCTTAAAAACGCACCTTTTTGCACA
>JBAMHV010000015.1:19066876-19089468 GCA_037177535.1 Pseudomugil gertrudae | reverse complement strand
AGAGATTCTGGGAACCACAAGTAGACCTGCAGTCTGAGAGCGAAGTGCTCTGTGTGGAACATGTGGAACTATGAGGTCTTTCACTGGTTTGGGGTTTCCATTTGAAATAAAACTAGAACTTGCTTCTGTCTTTTTTGTTTAGTTTTTTTTATACAAAACTGACAGTTGAAAACTATTTTTGTAAAAAATACTCTAATCAATACTAAAATGTAGTTTCTAGTTGTATATTATTTACTATGGGTATTGATACTTAATTGCAACTTTTGCATCTGCCAGTTCTTGGACAGGACCGGTTGCTTCTAACCATTTCAAACAGGCACTGCAGCGGGCAGCCCTCCACCTACAGCAGCTACCTGCTGGACACTTTGTTTTCACGGGAGACACTTTTATCATGACAGCAGCAGAAAACAGCTTATTCTAGTAGAAATACTGAGAAGTAAGAATATCTTTCACTCTTTAAAGCAATGAGACACCGGAGTTGCATATTTACACGACTCCAAACGGAACCGTATTATCTGTGGAAGTGGACCGTGGTCCAGTTAATACAGACCAAATGGACTCTTTAGATTAATATGCAGAATTCATATCATTAAGATATGAACAAGTTTCTATTCAAGCAAAACATGTTCCACTGTGCAGCATAACCTGGTTCTGACTTTACGCCTCTTTTTATGCTTTACTTGCTTTGCTTTACTCAGAAACATCACACTTATATAGTTGTAAGTTATTCATTGTTTGCCACGCTGCTAACGGCCATAGTTACAGTAACGTAGCCATGTTGCCAGGCATATCTGACAATCATTATATATATTAAAGTTCCAGGATGAGATGGAGAGAAGGGAACCAACAGCTTGACCCATACAAGCACAAACTCCACCCCATATTCCAGCAGCAATAGAAATACAGACACCTAATCACCACACACACAAAAGCTTTACAGAACCTTTACTGAATAATGGACCAGGAAATATTTTGTGGACTTTTTATTCAGTCTTCTACTGTTATTAAGATGGTAATCATCTTAACTAAATTTTTCTGTTTACTTGATCGTTGTCATGTGATAGAAGTACACTTTTTGTGTACACAAAGTAGTGGTTGAAGTTGACTTTAGTTCAGTGGTTTACTGTCAGCCATTAGAGAAGCTACATCAGAGAGCTTGGAAAAAATAAGTTTATTCTGCATTGTTAGTCTTTTTTAATATATTTTCATCATATTTTGGGATGTTTGTGATGATCTGACTGATCTGATTTGCTTAAAGTGTTAGTTTTTCTCTCTGAAGTATGAAAAACAGGTTTATGCATCAAGCACATCCTTAGTATCGGTATCTAGAGTTGTGAAAACGGATGTTTTATCCCACAATACTCGTGTGTTTTCTTTCCAAATGAAGGAGCCTCCTCTGAACTTTTAGGACTCATTTTAGAAATATGATCTTAAAACCATTTTGGTGAATTACATACAAAACATTTCAAATAGCAACTTTTTGACAGGTTTTTGTGTGTTGTTGACTCTTCCAGCCACAGAAAGAAGTCTTGTCAGCATACTGAGTGTAGTAACTGTTTTGGTATGAAGGGAACATGAATTTCTCCTCTTACCTTGTTCCATGTGTGAATATGTGATGTCTTTATCCCTCCCTCGTTATTTTTTTTTCACTGGGTTAAACCATCACTCCCTCGTGGAACAGTTGGAACTGGATTTTTTTTCCAGGGAAGTTATTTACCTGTCAGATTCATTAAATTGTGATACTGTATGAACTGTTTGAATTATTACAGTGTTTATAAATATGCACGCCTAGCCAGGAAAAAGTTGCCACATGGATACAACTTAACAGATAAAAGCCTCCTGAACACTAGGTTCAAAACTGTCCAACATATTTAAAACTGGAATGATAAAGGGGAAATATTGTCTTTTCAAAAGAAATGCTGTTAGAAAAAACTAAATAATGGTGATTGGTGATCCCTTTTATGCTTGGTAAAATCAATTAAAGATAACCAGGAATGTGTTTGATCGTAAAAGTAGGAGCATTTACACACACATACAATGCAAAGTTAACTAAATGCATTGGGACTGGACAGCTGTGTAGCCATAAGAAACCCACTGATCAGGGAGGCCAAATGGGGAAAAAGGATTTAGTTTGCTTGTGTGAGCATAAAACAATCAGTTAATAGTACTGTGTGACCTTTTAGTTTGCTGCAGACTTTTTTTTTCAACCAGTGAGTGTGTGGAATATGAATCCATGTTTTTATTGGAGAGTGTGTTTCATGGTGAGTACATGGCTTACATTAATGTTTAGTGTGAATGTTGCACAATAAGATTTTGAGCTTTTCCCAGAAATCTAAATGGGTCTCAGCCTCTGCTATTATTGTAATAAGTCAAATGGGGTGGGTTAGGTTTTACGGCACATGCAGTGGAACAGGAAATGCCTATATACATCATGGTTGTTTCAAAATACAGCTAAAACTTCAGCCATCTGATAAATTTGAGTTGTTCTTGGGCTAATATTGAACAATTGGTCCTTCACTAAATCCCACCCTATAACCACCCCTGACCAATTATACAGTAGCAATGGTAACTAAGAAGGAGTGATTCTATTCTATTCTACAGTCATTTAGCAGACACTTTTATCCAAAGAGGATAAAAACAACACAAGCATGAAATCAAACGAGGAACAGCATAGATAAGTGCCAGACCGCTGCAAGTCTGGTTGGACACGGCTATTGTCCTGTAGGACACAGACGTTCTATATTTATAGATATATATTTCCTATTCATTTCCCGATTATAATCTTGCAAACGTTCTCCTCCTGCACAAAGTACAAAAGCAGTGCATATTGATGTGAGTAATTTTTTGCCTTTTTTAAAACAAAATTGGACGAATGCCAAATATGGATGAAATGGTGTGGAAGACCTGATGTTGCACTCAAATCTATCAAACATGACAGAAGACTACTATGTTGATTTAAGGCGCTAATGCAAAATAGCATACAGTTGGTAGCTACAAAGCCAGTAGGATATTAATCGAAAGTTACTTTTACAATAAGTGAGGTAGCTTTACTGCTAGAGGCTAAAAGTCTGAAACTAGTAAATCTATGTTGTATAACAAGTTCACACCTGTGGGTGTGGTTTCTATGCCTGCAAGGTGAGCATCCAATGGGGGGGGGTGTATGTGATTTCTTCTAAAACAACTAAACTTGGTTTTATCTTGTAAGGGGTGTTTTTGAGACATTTCTGACCACTTTTATAAGAGGTTTTCAACATAAGTATATAATACTATGTTTACAGTTCAGAAACACATTTTAGGGTACATTTACTATCATATCATCACATCCTTTACATGATGATGTTGCTTAACAGACTTTTGACTTAAGAAACAGATTAGCTGATTGGGTTTAGATTCCTTTGTCACTCTTCTGACATTGAGGCATCAATAAGGTGAGTTGTGTCTGTAAAGATCAGGGACCTCATTTATAAAACTTTGAGTGGAAACTACTAAAAAAACCCAAAAAAGTTGCTACGCCAAAGTAAAAATCTGTTTTAAAAGACTGCTTACACACAGGTGCATGCAATTTCCCTTTATAAATCACGCACTTGTTGTAAAGGGTACACACCCACTTTCTACCATACGCGGTTGATGCAAAGCAGCTGATAAATATTTTGGCATATGACTCGGTGTCTGTGGCTTTTTATGTTTAATTATGGCAACTGAGAGGGCACGTCAGCGTGACTTTACAGGGCGAAGTCGGAACTTGTTGGTACATGGGGACGCATTCGGAGAACCTGTTTGTGGGTCGTAGTTGTGGCATAACAATCAAAAGGAAGGCTGCCGAGTGGCATTTATTTACCGGTACTATTTACTGCTGCAGCTGTAAATAGTGTCAGTGCGATGAAGAGGTCTGTGCCAGAAATAAACAAAAACATTGTCAGATCTTGGTCATCTTATATCTTGGTCAAAATATGGTCAGGAGGCGAAGATGCCGATGGCTTGCCCTACAATAACACATATGAACGTGGACTGCATCAAGCTCTTCCTCTGTACTCTGGGGATTGACAAACGGTGTGAGGAACCAGCACCTCGCCACTGTCACCTGGAGCTATTCATCCTGTGCAGCGTCTGCCTGCAGCTTGTTCTCAACACTGCTGTGCAGCAGGATGAATGAATGGACCCAGGCCACCGTGCAGTCACATTTCTTAGAACCGTATTCAAGTCACAAATCAATTCTACATTAACTGAGTACACATTTTTGCGGTTCACACAGACAAACCAGTTCTCACCAGGATTGCAAGGTTCCATCAGGTTGGTGGATCTAACACTGGTCCCAGTTTAGTACATAGATATGAGAGCACAGCTCTCTGGAATCTAAATCTGCTTATAAGCCAGTCATTATCATGGGCCAGGAAATCTCTGTGGTCCTTAAACAATCTCCCATCCTGATTTTACTGTTTGCATCGCTCATTGTAAAACATTATGTGAATGTGTCACTACAATATTTATATGCTTACACAGTAATCACAATTAATGTACCAATAAGTGCCACGGTGACTTTTTAATTAGTAAGACCATGCTGTGTTTTGATGCTTTTACGTATTTGTGCAATAAATACCTGTTTTTTCAGCATGACTATAATAATCCATATTTGTGTTTTTGTTTACAATGATACAAAGTCTGATGTGATAACAAACATGGTTTAATCTGGCTTAAATGTATTATCTTATCTGCTTTGCCGGCAGTTTTCCCCCTCCAAAATGTTACTACACAAGGTTCAAAGTTGGCGCAGCAGGACACACTTTTCTCAGTCACGTTTACTTTTTATAAATCCCAAACTTTGCTTAGTAAAGTACTTACCTCCATTTTCAGGCCTGTTTTTATAAATCAGGCCCCTGACCTGGAACTACGTTTGTACAGTTTTATCAGTTTCACCCCCCTGGTGTTAATTAAACCTAAAGATTAAGTTATACGGGGTAAACTAGACTTGATGATCTGCTTGAAAAAAGATTATATCCTTTACTGTATGGGGATGTGTGCAAAATGAGAAGTAGCAACAGGAAATTACATTTAAAACTCATAGAAACTTGTACAGTGATGAACAGAAACATGTTAAAGTGTGGTACACTTTAGTTTAAGATCTTCTTCTTGTCCACAACAGCATCCTTCAAGAAAAATCATTGTGTTAACATTAGCGTAACAGTGCATCTCAAACCTGCTGTTTACTCTGCAAGTTCCTTTCCTTGTTTGTGTAAATGCATTTGGATTATGTTGTAACCATTCATACCTGTCTCCAGGGTGAGAGTAGCCATGTCAGAGGAGGCAGTGCGCCAAACGCGCAGCCAGAAGCGGGCTCTGGAGAGAGACCATGTGACTCTCCCTGGACCCCTTGAGGACATGGACAACAAGCGGGTGAAGCTGGAGAGAGGCGATGCAGCTGGGTCCCCATTGGCACTGGTGGGCTCTGGAGGTGATGGTGTCAAGCTGAACAGCGAGCAGGCTAGCATAGCGGCTAGCATTCTGAAGGCCGGGGAAGTGAAGGCTACCATCAAGCTGGAGGTGCAAACTGGAGATGAACCTGTTGACATGAGCACATCCAAAAGGTGAGACTGGCAGAAGAGCCACGGGGTTTGGTTAACTCGTTGGGAGTTTTTCTGCATGTAGATGAAGACTATAGAGTATTTGTCAGTTTAAACAATACTGTGAAAGGCTGCAGCCTTCCCTGGGCCTTGATATTGCATTGTTAAACAACTTTTCCTCATAACAAACCCTTTGCAAGTACTTTCATCCATAGAAAAGAAAAACATTAAATTTTTTACAGACTAGTTTGTCTCAAAATTGATGAAACACTAAAGTACTTTGCTTGTATAATGAGATAATAAAATAATAAGACAGCTACAATTTGTGTTAGCTGTTTGGAAATAAAAGCATTATTTATAGTACTGTAGGGGCTGGATTAATTGCATGCATGCATGTATGAGCAGCAGATTGTTTTGCTTTGAGCCGTATCAATTGGAGTTTCGTGTTTCTAAAGTTGCTCTAAAAAGTGGTCTGACAGGAGTCATACAGGAAGTTGCTGTGCGGCTTGCCGGCTGCTCTGCCCCCATTCTGAAAACTTTGAGGTTCCTAAGGCCCAGGCTCCATTTTCTCCCGCAGCAGCACCTGAACTCTGCCTCACACTTCACACAAAATGAAGGCTATGTGTCACAAACTGGTTCTAACTGGCCGTTACCATGGTTTCCACGTTGGAAGGAGCAGTTGGAGGAAGGAGGGGCCAGGAGGGCTGGTGGGTGTGTCACATGACCACACAGAAATGCCTGATGTCATGTGACGTGTGTTTGGTAGAGCGATAAATACACACACTGATGTGATGGCAGCTGAAGTGGAACAGAGCTGCCAGTGTGTTGGGTTTGTCTGTGGTACATCATAATTACATACAAGTGTCACCTTTGGCTCCGGCTTAACCCTCAGCTTGTATTTTTTTTGTTGTTTTTGCTTCCTGCAAAGTGATTTATTTTATTGTTTATATAGGGGTCATATTCTGTGAAGGGCAAATATGTACAACCATGTAGTAAAATGTAATGCTAGCCCAGGTTGAGCTTTTCCAGAGGAAAATACAGCAGCTGAACTGAAATAGATGTCTCTGAGATGACACATTTCTCTTTCCTCTCTCCCTCTTTCAGTGTGCTTTAATGCTGTTTTTGTGTAGGCTATATCACAGCAATTTGTCAATATCTTAAACCTTTGTCGGGTGATGTTCTGCTGCCCGTTGATAGCCGAGCTATTTCATTACCTTACAGGAGAATTGCACAGCTGAAATTGGCACTTGGTAGTATTGCATTGCACCTTCAATAGAGGATCCCACTGCACCTCATAATGACTGATTCAGCAATCCTATAGTGGGGTCAGTGTGAAGCCATGATCGGGGAAGCTGAAGCATGCAGAAACACTAGACCTTACATAACCAAGCTTGTGTGTATTGTGATGCTTGTGTAAGCTGCTCTCAATAGTTTGTTGCAACCACCACAAGCTAGTTAGTGTCATATTGGCAACGGGTTGGTTAACGTGCTAGGTCACCGTTAAGCTTTTGTGTGAGAGATTATGGAGCTCTTGAAATCTCTGTAATGCTACTTGCAGTTTGTGGCTCTCATTCTTTTTCTATAGGCATTGTGTGCACAGGATATAAACAGTTGCGGGGGGGGGACTGATGCTTCGTCTGCTCCAGCTGTGCTTGAAGATGATACTTTTTCAGAAAAGTAATTTAAAGAGTACCTAATTGTCATGTCTGCTTTTGAGGGAAGTAAATTGTGAAAGTATATAACAAGAAAACCGGCTAAATGCCTCAACAGGGTGTTATTGTGCTTGAGCGAACAGATGGAAACTTTTATTTTAATAAGTGCTTGTAAAGGTTTGTGTAAACACTCATTCGTACATCATGGATGTTGACGTGTGGTTGACCTTTTTGAACGGAGCTTTCTGCCTGTTGAGGGAAGATGTTGAGACAGCTGTTGAGAAACAGAATGGCATAAGTGACTCCGGAGACGAGGGTAAACATGGGACGGATAAAAATGAACTGAATCGGTGAGATGCAGTATAAAAGATGAACAACTAAGGATGGGGGAGGGGTGTGTGAAGTGGTGACTGAGTGAGAGTGAGTGTACACAATAGGTTGGCTCTTGGCCATGTATTCCCCTCCCCCTCACTGTCATCCTCTCCAGTGTCTCCAGCGCACCTCCTCTCCGCTCTGCTTGTGACTCTGATGCCGGCAGCTGGGAGGGAGGGGAGAGCCGAGGCCCAGGCTGTGCCGTTCTAGCTAGGCCATAGGCCTCAACACGGCGGTAAGGGAGGGGTGAGGCCATGTCTGGGTGGTAAACTTGGTCTAAGCTGGAAGCCCTGAAGCCTCTCGCTCGACAACAACTAAACAATTATGTAACCTGACTGCATGAGTGCATTCATAACTTGACAGTATGTGACAAACATCTACCTCTTTCATACGGTACATCGTAGATGTTAAGCTGGACTATTTCCCCTCACCACCCAGTTTGCAAGACAGTACAAAAATCTTAATTGTGGTTGTTGTACGTGGTCATCCTCCATGGCCCATAGAGTGTAAACACCTCTGTACTGTTACCTACTTCTATTTCTTCTCTCCTGATTACAGTGCACGTGTAGCTTGTCACCTTTGTTCTCCTAAGTCGACATGAAAAGCCAGTTAAGAATTTATCAAAGGTCTTCAGCTGTTTCATCAATACAAATCAACAGAGTAGATAATCAGACTGCTTGCATTTTATTTGCAAGCGATTTTGCTGTTAGATGATAGAGAGCAGGTGGTCTGTTGATGTTGCCTTTCACTGGAGATAATGGGGTGCTGTGCTCTTCTCTTGCCGCCATTACTTCGTTATTGATCTCTTGGTTGTTGCTTTCTTGTATGTCCAAGAGCACGTTCTCGCCATAGTTCATAGTTATGTACTGCCATCTACTGGATATATGATAAAACTGCAAATTATAATAATTGCAGTGTGATGTTAAGAATATATTGAGTGAAATGTCTTCTTTTTTGATAATCTTTTAATGTGTATATATTTCTTTCCCCAGTGACATTAAGAAAGAGCGACAGCCAGCTTCGCCAGATGATGTCATTGTGTTGTCAGACAATGAGCCATCCAGTCCTGTTATGAATGGCCACTGCTTTACAAAGACTGACACGGATAAACTGATGGTAGGAAAGCATCCTTATGCTTATGTGTTGTCTTCGCAGACTTCATTTTTTATGCAGTGGTGTCTGCTGAAAATATTATATGGAAAATGTTCAACTTAATGATAATGAGTTATGAAAGTTGAATATGTCCAAAAACTGAGTCAGATTGCCCCTTCTGAGTGCACGTGGTCTGTTTTCTTTTATATATATATATATACTTATATTTTCCTTAAAGAAGAGCAGAAGTCTATCTCAGAAAACAATCTTTATAACTTTAAATGTCCCAAAGTTGCATGCTTTTCTCTGTTTTTATATGTATATAGAAATGTTCGCCTGAAGAGAGAGAACAGATCATAAAGCAGCTGAAGGAGGAGCTGAGACTTCAAGAGGCCAAACTGGTGCTTCTCAAAAAGCTTCGACAGAGCCAGATCCAGAAGGAGAGCACAGCACAGAAGGTAAAGATTAGATGTAGTGTTAATTCATTCATGACATGAGAGTTGCAAGATTATATATGTTTTCATGCCATTAGTGATATTTAATGGTTTTACTTGTAGCTTACATACTTAAAACGATCCCTTTTTGTTACATATTTAGAAAAATAGATAAATGCCTTGTGTGGTATAAGTTGGTGGTTATTCTCCACCATTTACAGCTTTAGCTGTACACTGATTCAGTGTCCTGAATCATAAAACTATAATAATGCAGCAGTTAAAATATGGTTTCTTTCCTTAATGTGCAGGCGACAGGCTCCGTGGCTACTCCCCCCCCTCTGGTGAGAGGTAGTATAACGTCTAGTAAAGGACCCCTTCAGGTAGATTTTATTTTACTTGTGAAATCTTCTACTGCTGTAGCTTAACCAAAGTGAGTTCTTATAACAGAAGATAATATTATTATATATAAATGAGTTTAATATGTTGTGTTTCCAGGTGACCGGTCGTAGCTCAGGCACGGTGATCCCGCCTCCTTTGGTGCGGGGTGGGCAGCACATCCCGTCCAAACACAACTCTCAGATCGTCATGCCACCTCTGGTCCGAGGAGCCCAGGTTAGTGTGACAAAGGAAACCAGCTCATTACCACGTCTAACAGTTTACAGTCCACTCATATGACATAACTTTTCCCTTGTTTTTTTTTTAAAAGATTTAATTTTCCATCTTTTTATGCTTTTTCTCCATAACATCTGTCTGTGTGTGTGTCCCTATCAGCCTATTGCAGTAACTCCCCAGCAGATAGCCAGTCTGCGTCAGCAACAGCAGCAGCACAGCGGTTCAGGCCCTCCACCACTCTTGTTGGCTCCCAGGGCTTCTGTTCCCAATGTCCAAGTCCAGGGCCAGAGGATTATTCAACAGGGACTCATTCGAGTGGCTAATGTAGCCAACAGCAATGTGATGGTCAGCATCCCTCAGGTGGAGACATTCTGGACAAGCTGTCATTGCTCACTTGTCCATAAAACGTCTGTGCTTGACTGCATCTCCAGAATGTGTTTGTTTGACATGGAAAAGTTAAGTCCTCTTGTGTTGCTTTTAATATAGTTTAATTCCTTCTGTGTTTGTTCAGGCTTCCACAACTAGCTTAAAAGGCTCCTCGGTGTCTCCCAACTCGGGCGTCAACGATTCTCCAGCCAGCAGGCAGGCCGCTGCGAAACTGGCACTGCGTAAACAGTTGGAGAAGACACTGCTGGAGATACCTCCACCCAAACCTCCTGCTCCTGAGTTCAACTTCCTGCCTTCAGCCGCTAATAATGAGTTTATCTACTTGCTGGGTTTGGAGGAGGTGGTGCAAAAACTTCTGGAGATGCATGGCAGGGGTGGGTCATCTTTTGAGCTGTTGTAGCTAGTGTGAATGTGTTGCAGTTAAACAGCAGGATGTAAAATAACAGAATGCATCTAATAGTGTATTATCTAAAACACCTGTTTTTAACCACATAGGTAATCTGGGCCCAGCTGCTTCAATGGCCAGCTCTAATCCTAAAGAGCCATATACCTGTGCCCAGTGCAAGACGGACTTTACGTCCCGTTGGAGAAAGGAGAAAGCTGGGACCATCCTCTGTGATCAGTGCATGTCATCCAACCAGAAGAAGGCCCTGAAGGCTGAGCACACCAACCGTCTGAAAGCAGCCTTCGTTAAGGCACTCCAACAGGAGCAGGAGATCGAGCAGCGTATTCTCCAGCAGGCAGCCTCCTCTTCTTCCTCCTCGGCTTCCTCTGGATCTAAAACCATCTCGTCCTCACCCTCCCTGTCTAAGAGCGAGGTTCTGGTGTCTCAGCAGTACAAGCAAGTCCGTGCTGCCATGCATCATAGACCTATGTCTGCTCACCACTCCATCAAGCAGGTTAGTGTGATGTTTGATTGTGCTGGCACTTAAACAGCATCTTCAGCGTTTCCTTTGCATTTGCGTCGGCACCAACACTCCACGATGTTGTTTCTCTGAGCAGAGTCAGCTGTCACACAGCATCCAGGCTGCAGTGGGCTCCCGTGGGGTGGCCCATTCTTTTACATCCTCCCAGCTGCAGAATGCAGTGACGGCAGCTGCAATGGCCAGTAGGGCAGATAAGCATGCTGCAGCTCGCTCCCTGCAGCATGGGGCTAAGATCAGCGCTGGCAGCAGTAACCAGGGCAACATGGTGGGCTGGAGGAAGCAGGGCAGTGGAAACACAGGTAGATCATTGTTTCTCCACTTTTTGCTCTTTTTCCATTTTTAATCTCTCTCTTCTTCATTCTGTCTTTCCACTCTTTGGCTTGACTTTTTGTTTTTATTTAAATCCTGATACTTTATTTAGCTCAAATCTACACATTGTATTTATGTCTTGACAGGTGTGACTATGACCTATGTGAATCCCAGCTTGGCTGCTCATAAGACCACCTCTGCTGTTGAGCGTCAGCGGGAATATCTGCTGGACATGATTCCCTCCCGTTCTATATCCCAAGCTGCAAACACATGGAAATAATGCAGTCTTTCTCCCAAATGACACCATACCTATTATCCCTCTTAATATCAATAACAGCTATTCTCATTATTGTTCTAATGTTTTCTATAGACTCTGCCTCTGGCCCAAAAGGCCACCGGGGGGGGGGATAAGCATTTTTCTTCTTGGATTGGGGTGTTTTTACGCCTCTTTTTCATCTTCTTCTGCTACCTTGTTCCTTATTTGAATCCTTCCCGAGCTGGAGTTGTGCTGTAACAGCTTCAGGGATACAAGGAAAATGTCAAATAGATTTTGGGTACCTTCGGTGAGGGTTGGGGATTGATACAGGCATGTACAATTTCACTAACAGCTCCAGCGATGTTGCATTTCCCTCTCTGTTTGTTGTTTGAACGTCCCACTTGCACCAAGAGGAGGTTGCCACAAAATCCCCGAGCTCCTCTGCCTCTGGATTAGGCAGGGAGACATAATATACATTGTTGTATACAATAAGATATTCGCCTTACGTCCTGCCCTCTCCAGTGTGAGCCAGACAGACTAGGGCCAACGCGGTGGCCCCAATGAACTTAACCGAGGACCTCATCACAGGGATTGTTGAGCTTCGAGGACCATCCATGAAATAACTGCTTCAGCTTTGCAAAAATGAATAAGATGAAAAAAGGATTTTTAAAAAGAAAAAAAAAATCTCTATCTGCACACAGACTGCCTCTTCTCTCCAACCTGCAGTGTGTGTATAATAGAGAAGTTGATGTGTGTTGGATTATTTTGTATGGCTGAATGTTAGGATTTTGTCTTTTCTTCTCTAAGTCATATACTGTGTTTGGAATATTGTGCTCCCTGACACTTTGGAAGTGGCCTCTTGTCGAGGTCTGAATTAAGGCTATTGTTACTGTTGAGGTGGTTTTACATCTGCTGGGGTCCATGTTGTGGCCTGCTTTTAAATACTTTATTGCTAAAATGAAACAGAAAAATAAAGAATATGAATTCACTGACTCATGTACAAACACGGAGCATATGTTCGGAGGATTATTCTTAATGGATATTGTAAAATAAACCTTCCAAAGAACTAGTGGAGCCCAAATGGAATCCCTTCTGCTAGAAGGTTTCTAGTTTATATGAACCCTCTCTGGATATGAACATGAATTCATGCTTAAACTGAGTGGGTGTAAGGAATGTCACATTTTTGACATTGTTTTTGCTTTTAGTCATAGGTTGTGGTGCATTATTTTTTATTTTTTGTGTGTTTTTTTTTCCTTCTATAGACAAACTGTCTGAATTTATTTATAGGGTTAGTAAAAACATATGCTTATGCCCTACTTTTGAGTGGATTTCCACTTAAAATTTTTTTTCTTGTGTCAAGTGGCTCCCACACAACCGTACAATTGGTCTGAGACGAGCTGGACAGCTTTCAGAATGTAGTTATGCAAAACAAAAAAATAAAGATAAACAAAAGCCCTGCAGCAACAAATGACATGAACGTCTTTGTCTATAACATTAAGGTGTGTATGATTAATGTCAGGTCATTAAATTGAGCTAACTCTGCCTTTCACTCGTGCATTTTATCAGGTTGCAGCAGCGCAGGATAAGCTACAGAAGCACAGTATGCCCACACAGTTTTTAAACCGCTAAATTATGAGCTCACTGACTTTAGACATTTAACAGTCATGTGGGCATCTTTCACTTTGGTTACTGGGGTGGTCTGGTTTCATCAAATGTGATTCCCAGCAATGGGTAGTTTTTTTTTTTGTTTGTTTGTTTTTTGCGCGAACTGTCTCTAGGTATTGATATACTGAATTAGTTTTTTTTAAATTGACCATTTTTGCAACTTGTAGCTGACTTAAATAGACAACCAGACATGGCTGACCATCCCGAGCACTTTTAAAATATATATATGACGTATATTTTCTCATTTTGTTATTCATTCTCACTTTCAAATATTATTGCTTATGATAAACCCAGTGTCTTGCTGCCCTTTTACCTCACTCCAGACTTCAGTGCACCCTGGATGTGATCCAGCACATCCTTTTGTTTAAAAAAAGAAAAAGAATTTGCCTCCTCTGTTCAGATTATATTTTTAGCCATCAGATTTGTGTCAGATGTCATATTAACACTGCATTATGCAAATTGGCTTCAGCAGTTTATCTCTATGCGCTGTGGTACCGTCACTCTAGGCCCGGGTTTAGTTTAAACAGCTGATGGTCATACCAGCATACAGTATAGAAACTGAATTGAGAATTGTGTCAGCGTAGCATTGGGAAATTTCCAGGTTGTCAAACATTCCTGACTAGCAAAAAAAGTAGCGGCCTGTGTCTTGCAAAAGGAAAAAAACTAAACGATCTGTAATGAGCCGATATGTCAACATGTTTTATGCCCTGCTAAGTGTAACCCTGTGCTGTCCTGATTACTGCCTGCTGCTGTTTGGCAAAAATATCACCATTCCGTTTGTTTGGGGTCGATGCGCTGCTTAATGTAGTGCAGCAAGAATGGAAAATGATGTATGAGAATAATTTGTTTTTTTGGGATTTTTATTTTTCCTGCTCTATCAAATAATAAAACAACTAATTTTAACCCCTCCCCCCTTTTATGGTTGGTTTGCCTGTTTATTGGGTTAGTTTTGTTTTAGAAGTTAAAAATATTTGTAAAAATCTGCACGTGCACAGGTTATTGCCCACTTCCTATGGCTGGAGCATTATTAGAAAGGTGTGTATTGCTTACTGAAACCTAGCTGCAATATTGCATTAAGCTCCAATGCTTAGAAAATAAAGCAATCACACAATCATCAGCATGTAACTTAGTCACATTTATGGAAGTACAACACAACAGGAGAAGCCCTCTAAAGGAATGGTCCTGCAAGAGGAGGTTGCATTCCCTACTAGCGCCGGTGTTTTGTCACTGCCCTCACCACAAGCGGTAGCAAGTCTGTGTCGCTTAGGACAAGACGGCACATCAATGCACTCTGCGGCAAGAAGGTTTGCACTACCTCAGCACAGTGTCAAGAACATGAAGATACCGGGAGATGTAGGGACAACAGCCAAGCAGAAGGGATGTTATCAGCAAGGAACAAGAAAAGGAACAAGAAGAGTACTGACATGCCATTATTCATGTTTCTGCTCAGACTGTCAAACAGTCTACATGAAGATGGAGTGAGGACAATGGGACCTGTACTGACATCCCTACAGCATGCAACCTGATGGAGATGATTCTGATTTCAGACTTCCATGGGTTAATGATGTGAGTTTTGATTTGAGCACATGGTTTGTGTCATTTAAATAAAAAAGGCTCTTATACACTTACATTCATGTTCATGAAATCACCTCATCAGCAGATTGTACTTGAGAGAAAGAAAGTTTTTCATGTTTACCCCATGTTTTCTCTCAGGTCACCAGGGTCTGGTCTACTGTGTCTCCAGTCAAAGCATTTTTCCTTCTCTCTTTTCAATATTCTTTATCTTTTATTAATTTTAATGCTCTCTACACTCTGCTGTAATGCTATAATGTTTCATGTAAAGCACTTTGCACATGAATTGTGCTAAAGTGATAAACCTATCCTGCCTTACCAGATGGGAATGTGTTACAAATCCACCTATAGAGGGTAAGGCAGCTTTTAGGCATATGGTACAAATGGAGTAAATAATATGACAGCATTTGACAAGTCAAATGGTTAGGCACAAGTCTTACAGGCAACTATAATATATATAATATAAATACTGTACAGTATGAACTCAAACTTAAAAGGTTAGTAAACCAAAGACATGCATGCATGATCCTGTGCACACATGTTGCTCTACAAACAATAAAATAAATGTATTTGGCAACAAAATCAAACATTAACACAAGTATTAATTTAGAGGAGACACTCACAGAAATGCCTTAGAGCCAGAAAAACAGATTTATCCAAGCTAATGTGCAATGGCTCAGTCAGTCGATCGATTTCCAGGCTTCCCCCGACTACACACCTAAGCGCCCTTTGTCTCATTTGTTAACTTAAAGGCTCATCTGGTTTCTTTCTTATCATATTTTAGGGTTATTTCTGCAAGCCTTTTATTTCAAGCACCAACCCCTAGATGGCAGAGTGCACCAACATTCCTTCTCCTCATGCTCCATGTGCATCTTCAGTTACTCCAACAGAGATTTCATCTAATATGTACATTTGTCAGCTTGAGAGAATTCAACCACTTAAATTCTCTAAAGCTTCGGTTTAATCTGTTGCAGCAGACTGAAGGCTTACCTTTGTAAGCTGAGCTGTAAACTGTGTGAATAGAGCACTGGATAGAGGAGAGACCTGTAAAAAGAAGAAAGGAGGCTGTTGTTTATCACCATGACCCATTTATGAGACAGATTTCTTAGCAGTTGTAGGTTTTCCCTGTGATACGTTCTCATGCGTATTTGCAACTAGGTACTTAGTTTTATGTTGACATTTTAAGGATGGTTTTGTTTCAGTATCTCTTGTTTTCTGTAAAATTGGCATGCATATTTCAAAGTCAGTTTATGGAAAAGTGCTAATTTGTTTATTTGTGCTATTGCAATTCGGCACTAAATACTTGTAATGGAAGCTGCTCATGTGACCAATCTGGAATAATAATATTATTTTAGTGAAGATAAAGATGATGGGCTTCATGTATCTCCAATTTGTAGATAAAAGGGGTTTATATTGGTGAATAACTGAGCTGCCAAGTGCTTTCCCACTAGGGTGTCTGCTCTAGATTCTACATCAAGGGATCCTTTTTTTATTAAAACAAACAAAAACCCCCAATAAGTATGCATAAAGGAGTGTGTGTGTGTGTGTCGTTATGCTTGTGTGTATTTGGGGGAAGTGATGGAGGGGTGCCTTACCCTAGATGAGTGAACATCCATGATTGTGGCAGTGTGAGCCAATCAGCCGATGAGCACCATGCCTCCTGATTCTTAATTGGCTGGATTTCCCCGTGAGAGCAGCTGATACACAGAGCCAGCTGGGTTTATCAGACAGTGAGCCGGGAACACAGAGGGAAAGATATAGCGAGGACAGCAAGAGACACAGACGCGAGATTTAGAGTGTGTGTGTGTGTGCGTGTGTGTGCAGCAGCAAGTACTTATCTTCTAACATCTGAACCAATCACAAAGGAAGAACCAGACAGAGGGAGCTCATTTAGATTCTCAGTCTGAGAGGTAGACAGTGTGTTTATTGAATCAGAGTCAGGGAGAGGGAACGGAAGTGTTTTCTTTGGAGGAACACAGCTCACCCCTTCTCGTGTTTGCTGAGTCGTGCTGGGTGAAAACAGATGGACAAGATGAACCACAGCTCAGCTGAAGCAGAGGCTGAAAGCATAGAACCACTGCGTTACCTCAGGTAGGCACCTGCCCACCTCTATTCTATTCTATTCTATTCTATTCTATTCTATTCTATTCTATTCTATTATCCTGTCTTAAAATGTTCTTTTCATACTGGAGTACAGCTGCTGATTCACATGACTGCTCTAAAGCAGGACTGAGAAATGGTGGTGACAGTCAGAATGAGACAGAAGAGACAGAGAGGGGCATCCACATCCATCTTCATGTGAGCCATAAAGTTTATAACAGCCTGGTTTAAAAAAAAACACAAACAACAAAGATGAGAGAGTTTGCAGAGAGTTAACGAGTCAGCTAAGTCAGCAGGATAAAGGTTAGGGTCATAATTAGGATGTCTGAAGCACCTCGGTGTGCTCCAGGAAACTTCCACATTGCTTTATTGTCTTTGAACTTTTTGTCTTGTGCACTCCAGCCCTTTCTGAAGCCTCAAGATGAATCACAACATGTGTTAAATTTGGCTCATGTATTTCTAGTAAAGCCACAGAAGTTGGGACTTGTTTTGTATGAGATGTGCAGAGACGTTGTTCTTCTATCTGCCTGTAAAAGTACTGTGTGGGCAGCTGCAGCTCAGGAGGAAGATCAGCTGCCCTTAAACTGAAAGGTTGAGAGATCAATTCCAGGTTTCCCCTGACTATTTGCTGACGTGTCCAACGCCAAGTTGTGCTTATCAGAGTGAATGTGCTGTGCAGAGTAAAGCGCTTTGAGTGGTCCATGACTGGAAAAGCGCTACATAAGTACAAATCCATTTACTATGTTTTCCTTTGAGAGACAGGAGAAGAAATACTAAAAGAAGGAATTAGAGTTCAGATTTTAATTATCTTAATGATCTTCTCTTGGTACTTAATTGTAGAACGTGACAAATGCTGAATATTTTCTTACAGTTATTAATAAAAGGAAAGAATACAGACACAACATGTATACTGGGCATTATGTTCACTACATGTGGCATTATGCCATTCTCATATTGACACTGAGAGATTTTCCCCTTATAATAAAGAAAAAAATCCAGAGTGCCACAGGCTACAACGCAGTAGATGAAGATCTTTGTAATGTGATCAAATGTTTCACAGTGAAATTGTGAAGGTGCCTTCAGGATGTGGCACTAAGAAGAAAATAAAGATAAAAGTCAGAGAAGGTTAACGCAGGTTGTAGAGAAAAGACATCAGAATTGCCAGGAGCAGTCTGGCATGCTGGTTCCAAACTATATGTGATGCTACTGACTGAACTAAGCAAGCCTTGGGTGGCACTGTTATTCAAAAAAGGGGCAAAAGGCTAAATTGATGTTTGAAAGCTTTTGTAGCTTTACAGTTTTTCTTGGGGAATCCAAAGTAGAGTTTCTTTTTGGGAATGCATTATTAATTTACATCCCGCAAATCCAAAGAAAAAAAACACTGGCAGTAAAAGCTGGTGGAGGCCGTTCATGCCGTTATGCTGACTCTTGTATCAGACATGGATTAAATGATGGAATCTGCAGATAAGGAGATGTCAAAGTGAAATGTGTTTTCTAGTGTCAGAAGATTTGGGTCTGAAGAGAAGTGTCTTTTTTCCCAGTCATCTACCTGAAACACACAGCAGGTTCTTTAGTATTTTATCAACATTTTATGATGCACAACTCTTTCATATCTTTCCTGCTGTCAGTGATAACCCACTGTGTGAGTAGGACTCACAAAAAGTGGTTTTCCCAGCTGTTGACACAAATAGACACGACATATATATCTACACTAATTGACCTCTGAATCCATTTGTGATTCACAATAATGATCTGTAGTTCTTTTTAAAGCATGATGTGCAACCAGCATTTAGTAATTGGGATAAAACACACACACACAAACATGCAACTCAAATAGGAAGAAAGCCTAAAACAATGACTTCAGTGAACAGACACTTGTTTAGAAGTGAAAAAAGTCTAATAATTTAGTTATTTGATTTATTTATTAAGGTAACATTTTTCACATTGTGGTCCATTTAAGGCAGAATGAACATGTTTTGATGATCAGTCATAGCTATACAGCCTTATAACAGTTTTGTGTGAAGTAGATTAAAGCTACCATAAGAATCAAAGGGTAAGAATAGAATAGAATGCCTTTTATTGTCTTTATACACAGTATAACGAGATTGAGCCATCCCTAGTGTCAGTGCAAAAGCAGTACAGAATATAAATAAGAAAGATCTAGGTTATAAAAATATTTACAGCATAAACAGAATGATAGGGCTGGAAAACCAATAGTTTAGTCTTTTTATCATAATTATTTAATTGCAATAAATGTTAGATTAGATTGCATGGCAATGCTAATGTATGAGAAGGTAATAAATATAAACAATCATTCACAATCATAGAAATCTTTTTGAAAGACACTGGAAGGTGATCATTTATACAGATTAACAGCAGGGTTACCATGTGCATGTTGGTGTACAATGTGTGTAAAGGGATTTATTTGATCTTCTCCAAATCGAGTGACTTGTTTATGTTGATAACTTGACAATGTTGTTAACATTGCAAAAATGGATGACATCTTCTTGTTCTGTTGAGCGTTTTAAATAACTCTGTCAACAAATTACGCAATATGTGTGCACATATGGTATCTGAACAGTTCAATTTGTACCTCTGCTCTACACTAACAATAACACCAGCAATTAAGGCCACTAATTTAACTCCCGGAATACTCTTGACACCCCTCTATTTTATTGTCTCCTTCTTCTTGCCGTATTATCAGTGCATGTTGGAGAAGCTTAATTAACACTCCTCACTTACATGCAATTGCAGCCTCGGCACTGCCTCCATTTGCATCCCTCTTCGCATGTGTTGACATCCGAGCAGCTGAGGCTGGAAGACTAACTATCACCCAAGAGGCTTTGTCCCACTCTGCATCTTTCCAGATCTCTCCTGGTAGTCAATTAACACAGTAAATTAAAGTCATGAAACATTATTGCAAGAGAGACTGACTTAACTTTTATACATGTAAGTGTCAACAGATAAAATGTGCAGATGCAGATAAGCAAACTGAGTGAGGATTAACAAGTAATAAAGATAATTACTTTCTGGCACATAAACCTCCAAGAGACAACCTTTTGATGAAGCTCTTCAATGACCTGCTATAATTATATATAAATTGTAAGTAATGTATTTGCCAGAGGTAAGCGGAAACCAATTATGTTAATGCTTGACAGTTTTAATATATGGCAGCCCTGCTGTGTTGGCATGATAATGATTTAGTCAGGAAAAAGATAAAAATTCACTCAGTGCAAAACTGTAGACAACACCACGTTTAAAAATATTAGTACAAAATTATTATTATTTTTATTCACCACATTTTTATTTATCGGTAAAACAAATAAGACAGCTTTACACTGAAGTGCATTTTTAACTCCAGCACTTCAGCTGCTGTGATGCTGGAGGCAGTGTAACCAGTAAATGTTGTTCTGAGAAGTGATGCCTTGGCCTTGGATCCGGCACAATTGCCTGAAGCTGCAGGTACAGCTCCTGAAAGATCAGATGAGTAAAGCAGAAAGGGCAGATTGTGGGCTCTTCTGTCTTATTGAAGCAAATAATGTCCTTTGAGCAAAGAGCAGGAAGAATTGGAAACACCTTTATGAAAATGCTTGCTTGCTTATGGATGTTTCATGGAATGGTAATACCTCCCAATAAAAATCTGGATAAATATGTTATTTTTCTGAATATATGTATTACTATTAAATATACACAGAGCCTTGCCTCTTGCCTGCTAATTGCTGGCCCTGAATTGGATTAAGCAATATAGAAAATGAATATGTGAAAGAAGATCTACAGAGAAACATACCTGAATGCATCAAGATGTCTGAATTAAGCCGTTTAGTTTTCATGTTCCTTCTGTGTTTGCAAAGATGAATATTGAACTTGTTATTATTCCTCTGGCCTGTCCACCTCCTCTCAGCTCCTTGCTACAAATTTCCGAGTTGGCAGCTGCATTTGCTTGTGACAGCAATGCCATTTATTTATAGGCCAAATGTAATGACTGGGGCAGAGAATCAGACATGCGAGAGCAAAAACAGAGGGCAGATATAAATTGCTACCATTGCAGTGTTTGGCCATCATTTCCCTCCTCCATTAAAGTCAGATTAGCTTTGGGAATTCCACATTAATCATATTCTAAAGATAAACACGTAGGGATGTGAAGAAAGTTAGGCAGAGAGGGGGCCGCAGGAATCTCACTAATGCACAGGATCTAAACGATGTTTTTTTATATCTCATTTTATACTCCCATCCTTTGTTGCATTTTAAAGCTGTGAAATGCAAGCAAACAAATAAGTAATCAGACACATCTGAGAGCCTCAAACAAGACAAATGCTGCTTTCATGTCTTATATTGCCTGTAAGTGCTGGCTTCCAGGGGGAATTGGCACAAAGGAGCACAGTCAGGTCAGTAAAAGCAGACAAACTATGAATGTCAGCCAAAGTCTGTTGATAAAAGGTACTTAAAGAATGAAATGAAGCTCTGTGCTGAACACTACTTTTATCTACTCACTTGCTGTGCATTTACTCTTAGTGACTGAACAGACTTGTTATACTTTTAGCTATGCAATAATTTTTCAGTATTATTATTATTCATTAAGTGTTGAGATCTCCAAAACTTCATGAGAAAAAGTAAAACAAGCAGAATGGTTATTATGAATGGTCCTAATATATATTACATCCATTTTTATTGTAATGGAAAATTGTGGAGTAATGGAGTAATTGTGCCTGTAAAGGCCTAATACAGTATAAGGCCTTTACATTATAACTGTAGTCTTTTTAACTAACTATTTAATTACATTAGTTCAGGGATGGGTAAAGCTGCGGCGCTGCAGGTTTTCAATGTTTTCTGCAGCACATTCAGAGTAATGGGATTGTTGGGTCAACATGATCGGGCAGCATTTGACAAGCTGCAGAGCCGTTTAATTCAAATCAAGTACGTTGAAACAGAGACGCATCTAAAACATTCAGAGTTGAAACCAAAATGATATCCAGACTCTGAATCTGATGCTACAGTCAGCTGCAACATATTTTAGAACCAGTTGATGGTGACCAGGTTATGGTACATTTTAGTAAATTCAAGGATAATATGTAAGAACTAATGTAAAATGGGAATAAAAGGGTAATGATTTAAAATGCAACACAAACAACATAACTGTTAAAGTTTTACTATTTCACAAAAAATATGACCTGATTTTGAATTTGCAAGCAATATGCTGAAGAAGTTTGAATATGGACTTGTTTGATACTGTAGGATTCCTTCGTTAATCTAATGTAAATTCCCTTACTTTTTGTTGGGGAAATTGGAAAGCTAGTTACAGGCCAAACAAAAATATAAAAACAGAAGCCAATTCAAGGGGGGCCCAATAATAGTTTCACATGTCAATGAATTTATACAATACACTGCTTCTCTCCTGGGGTTGAGCTCAGTTTCATCTGTGGTTTAATGCTCTCAAATTCATTTGCTCGACCCTCCCAAAGCTCAAAATAGTGTAAATTCAGGTTTAAATTGGTCTCCAGACAGCAGCCTTTGTTATTACAGGACACAAGAGAGCCATCTAAGGGGAGCTGAGTAAGACTCTGACCCCCTCATTACGCCCAAATAAATTATTAAAGGGATTTCTGAGACATGGATGGGAAAGCAGTATTCTCCCTAAGGTGTCCCAATTCATGACTTTA
>JBAMHV010000015.1:19039375-19066776 GCA_037177535.1 Pseudomugil gertrudae | reverse complement strand
TATATATGGATGATGGATGTATTGTGTCAAACGATACTCGATACTTAAACTATTAAAGATTTATAAAAAAACAACCAAAAAGTAAAGAAGAAGAAGCAATTTTGTGGCTACCAGCACTCAATGGTTTAAGACATAATGACAGTGGAGTGGAGAGTCAGACGCTACAGACTGAAACAGTGTGGGGAAGTTTGAGTTTCCATTCATTGTGCATTTGCTCTGACACCCCAGATATTATATAATATAACTGAATGTCTTTCAGACGTACTGGTTGAAAGTGGAGTGCGACATCTGTAATTACTTTTTCTGCAGATGGAATAACAAACTCTCTGAGCATTAGACCGGTAACACTACAAGGTCAAACTGTGTCAATTAATTTAAGGGTTAGAGTCATCAGCATGACATTCATGCCGTATGCACACGGCATGCTTAGGTCCTTGTTTGAATCTGCATCCTGCACAGACTGTGTTTCGTACCTTTCTCTTATTTCTTTCAGCTTTCATCTTTGCACTGACCCAGATATTTATGATGGAAAGAGGCTCATGTGAATGTAGGCTTTAATGGTTAGTTTTACTAAATAAGAAGCAGCTTAGTACATCATGTCCTTGAAAATTGCCCCCCTCTCTTACCCTCTTTTCCCCCCTTATCTTTTTCAGTTAAACAATGGACTCTTGATGGGACTTAATTTATTCTACCTTTGCAACCATAATTAAGCATTAATTGAAATGTAAAAGGCTACACTTGAGTTACATAAAACAAGAACAAAAAATTGTGAATGCATGTGTAAATGTTTCACGTGAGTTGGTCTTTGAGTGCCTGTTGGATTTATATGACAGGATCTGATGTCTCTAGTAGAAGATCACACTCAAATGCAGCATCTGTTGAGAAACTCTCAGCTAGATGCCTCCAGGCACCTCACTGCTAAATATCTCAGAGAATATTCACGCCTACACAAGATAGAAGAAGCAACTATAGCGGCACCCTGGACAGCAGGAGAACATATTTTCCATTATCTCCAGAATCCATGGCACAGCTTTAGATTTTCTAAATCCAATACAGCTTGTAAATGTGAGTCAAACATGTTGGAAATGTAGAGATATCAGGGATCTTTAGTACCTGGGCCTTTGTGCTGGTGGGGCCCATCTGCATACTTCTTTTGTTTTTCAGACCGGATTCTGACAAGCCATCAAACAAACAAACAAACCCAAAAAAGACGGCCTACATAATTACAATGACAGTGTTGCCTCCAGCGTATACTGGGTTTAAAAATCAGTGTCTGTGTCCAGTGGCGAGGAAATCTACTTGACAGATGATGTCTCCATTTTGATTTCTTTTCCTTTATTGACTTTTATATCCTCACACCCAGTGAAACAGAGGCTATTATTAGAGGCAGACCTTTACTTCCTTTGGCAGCTCCACACAGTTTCTCAATTACCTGCTGTTAATTAAACTAATGCAGCTCATCTTTTCACATCTTCTAGCACCTCTAAAGATATTTCAGGTGGCACATATTTTCTGTCTTTCTCTGCTTTTTCAAATCCTTTTCCTCTTCACTCATACTTTTGATTACATGTTTTGCTGTTATTACTGTTAATTTTTTCTTTCCCTGTTGTTTCTTATCAAGATCTTTGTAATACATTTACTGAGAAAAATATCACTCAAGCTTTATCTGTTAGGAGCACTTCATATGTATGACTTTCATTTGAATAATTATTCAAAAATATGTGATTAAATTAGAATTGTTATGCTCTCAAATCCACAATGCAATGTAAAAAATCATAGTATAATAATGATTAAGCCAGACAGAGCATGCATGATATTTATGCAGTTTTGAATGAAGACATTGCAATTGTTTATGTTGTATGTACGGTGCAACATTGGAATGATAAAAAAGTAAAGATTATGGCAGGGTCTTTTCCTGCTTTTGGAGGTGTTGGCTTAAATAGTAGCGACATAAAACAGCATTGTTAAATGCTGCTCCAGATGCTTTTCTGTCATAATAGATATAGAAAAGCCAGCATAACACCTAAGCTGGCTCTTGTGTTTGTCAAAATCCTCCAAGCGTCTGCACAATGTCACAATATCTAATACGGTCTAATAAAAAATGCTTTGAATAAAGATTTGCTGCAAAGAAAAATCTTTCATAACTATATTCTGTTGGTGCTTTTTATCGGGTTGTGCTCTGCTTCTGTATTAGAAGAAAACATGATTTTCTTTCCTTAGCTGAATCGTTACAGAGATAATTGGTCTCTTTTAATTTTCTATTTCACACATTCTACTTTTCCACATTTTCTTTTAATGTTTAATAAAGAATTAAAAAATAAAATTATATTAAATAAATTGTAATGCTGATGAAATAACATCAAACAGTTGGAAATCTGTAAAAGCATTATCTATAAAAACCTATTTACTGCATCCGAACACAATGCAGTAACCTCTACAGCCACTTCAGGTTGTTATATAACACACATTACTCTGCACAGCCAGCAGTGGAAAGCTGTCGGTGTACATTAACTTGCCAGACGGTCATAAAATGGGACCTAAAAACGTGAGATTTGCCCTGTCTGAATAAAGATGGAGATATTCTGGAGTTGTGTTGATCCAGCATTTTAAGGAATGTTTGTTTTCCATCCATCCATCCATTTTCTACCGCTTTTCCCTGAACTGTAGCCAATCCCAGCTCATAATGGGCGAGAGGCGGGGTACACCCTGGACAGGTAGGCAGTCCATCACCAGGCTGGAATGTTTGTTTTAGTTTGTGGAATTCTATCATCATTCTAGCCATGGTTATAAGGGCCTTAAACTCATTTCTGCAAGAGGACCCTGCCCACACACTCAAATTACTGTCTCAGCTCAAGCTATGTCTTCATGTGTAAACCATGGTTGGAATCTACCTGAGGGTCACTCAAAATAACAGAGCAGTTACCATGGTAACCATGAAGTCTACAGTAGTCTTGCTTGCTGACAGGTTCTAGCATCTCCTCATCACATCCTAAGCCTGAGGCTACTGCCAAAGGAGAACTGTGCTTTCCTCATTTACCTGCCCGATGCTGAAGCAAACTAACCTACGAGTTATTTTGGGAGAAGATTTTATAGCCACGATTAAGATGTGCTACTTTTACCGATTGACTGTGTAACATTTGTTGTTGTTGTTTTTTCATTCCGCGGTTTAAATGAACTATATCTGTTTTTTAATCTTTAATGTAAACCCATTTATGCTTCCTTTAGAGCAAATTCTTTAATTGGGAAACAGAATTTATTATTGTCAGCTATGAACTTTTCATATGTGTCAATAATAGGAGGAAAAGCTCAAGAAAATTTAATCGGGGTCAGTGAGTTGACTACAATCAATGTGAGGTATGATTATGAGCCTTTAAACCTAAGCAAAATTTAATCTATAGTTAACTGGAGAAATTACTTGGAGTTAGCTGGCAAACCATGTGTTTCCCCCCTCCACAAATAAAAACACAGCACTGTTACTTTGTTTAGATCCTCTGGTTTTGCTGGTGAGAAACACAGTGGGTGAAATATTTGTAGTCTTTGAGCAATTCAATGTGTTGATTACGTGTCAAATTAACTTCTTTCCAATTAAAAGACACCTACTCTACCTCTTAAGTTCCAACCATCCCACTGCGTGGACAGTAAGGGAATATAACCTAACATGAATGATTAATCATGCATTCACTGTATTTCAGAAATGAGGTTAAAACTCTCACTGTTGTCTTTATCTCGTATAAGCAGGTATTCCTAAATAATAGATAAAATAAAGACATAATCAAAGTTAATGAGATACAATATTTTAATTGAAAATAATATTGATAGGATAGGTGCTCATTGCCATGTAGCAGGGACATGAATAGGAGACCTTATGAGTATGGGATCCCCTGGGATAGCAGAGATCAGAGGTGGCAAATACTTCAGAAAAGGCTCCGCTGACATTGTTGTATAGTGTCATCAGCTCAAAAGTGAATATCTTTTAAGACCTATTACAGTTTGCTCATCATAATGGGCCTGGAGTTGACGATCTATCATTTACCTGCTTTAATGAACCCACTCTTATCTGCATAAATCTGGCAGCAAGATGAAAATGAAGTGCTTTTAACACAATTAATCTGCATCTGAATTGCATCACAGCTGTTATGTGAGGAGCGCCATATATTCCAGATACATAAATGTTACTGGCACTGTGCTGCCAAAGCCACAACATATTAAATTTAGTGGTGCAGGATGAGAATAAAAGCTCAGGAGGTGTGTGTTTTTCTTCCTCTTTCCTGGTCTTCCTGGTGGCTGCAGCAGTGTGTTGAGGGGGGGGGCTCAGTGCAGGTGGATATCTTGCGGTTAACTATGTCTCAAAATCAGTAAGATTTGCAGCCATATTGTCATCCACTCAGGTGTAGTTATACTACGCAAATAACTTATTTGTTTTCCCTCACTCACAGCATGTGGTTGAGCGCCTGCGCTGGTGGAGTGATCATGTTGCTAGCGTTCGAGTGTGGCCCTACAGGTCTGTAGGGAGTCCCGTCCTGGCTGCAAACATTTAGTATATTTAGGTGTCTTCAGCTGGGTTTGTGTGCAGATATACTGCTACGGGGATTGTGCCCCTTGGCTGCCTCCTCCTTCCTCCTCATTGCTCCTGCCGTCGCTGGCCTGTATATAAGTGACAACCCTCCAGGGAGATTGATTACTGGCCAGCTCTGTAGTTTGGGCTTAACAGTCTGGTGGATCACGGGACTCCACAAATCCTGGATTTTATGTCCCCTCTTTGCCCAGTGGTACCTCAGATACCAACAGGCAGAGGTGATTATGCTGCTGTTTTCGACGGCTAGCAGCAACCTGCAAACCTTCCTGAGCAACTTCAAATGCTACTTGCATCTGGCTTAGTGTTCAACTACCCAGTCTTGTACCACACCAAGGGTTGGGTCCAGGACATCCATAGGAAGACGGGGTTCCTGCCCAAACATGAGGGGTGTGTAAAAAGGGGCGTTGTGTTGTAACAAAACACCTGAGGTAAACAGGAAGCCCAGTCACATTTATGCAAAGCTGCCAGCATGTGAAGGAGGTAATGTAGGGTTCTATTAAACCGCTCACATTGATGGGTACCTGTGGGATCATACAAAGTGTGACACCATAAAGTGTGCACTGTTGTTTCAATAAAAGAACTCTCAAAGCTCTGTCCTTGGTCTCAGTGCAGATGACCCGAAACACCAAACTTATCAAACCACTCGTATACCAAAACCTGGGCCACAATGGAAGCCCGTTGGTCCTGTGTAGGAACAGCTACTGTAAACTTACTGAACACATCAGTCATGATGAGAACTTTTTTAAACCCATTATAAGGCATGAAGTCATTGGCTAGAATTTCATTGGGATGTGCAGAAAATAAGTGACCTATAAAACTGGGGTGCCCACGACCTGAGTCTTTCACAATTTGGCAATGCTCACACTGTTGGAAGCAAGTCTTAATGTCAGGAGACATCCCTGGCCAAAAAAAGCACTGTTGAACAAATTCTGTGGTCCATTCAATAGCATAGATACATATATACTTTATTCATCCCCGAAGGGAAATTTAAGTATGATGAACCATGTTCTTGATGTAACTGAGTCAGGGTGTCCTTAAGGACTTCAGGCAACAGGAGCTGCAGAAACCCTTCTCTCCCATCTAAGTAGAACACCTGATGAAAAAGAACATGATCCTTCTCCACCAGGTGATCCCACTGGTGCAGCAGTGCCATTGCTGACAACTTTCACTAGGGGCAGATGGAGCCTTCCGCCCACACTTCCTTAAGAAGGGGGTCCTTGCCCTGTAAAGAACACAGGTCGAACACAAAGTGGGCAGGGAGAGCAGAGGTCATGAACTGCGATGTCACAGCCTCCAAGCAGGAGGATGATGAAGACCAAGGGGAACCACAGTGCGGGGCAATCTGGATGTAACCGCTTGCTAACTTGAGATATTCTGTCGTGACAGCGCGTCAGCATTTCTGCTGCTATAACCTGACCAGAATAGAGAAGTCAAAGTCAGCAAGTTCTGCAACCCAGCGGTGCTCTGTGGTTCCCAGCTTAGCAGACTAGATGTACCATAACTTAGTGGATTGTTGTCAGTATGCATTTGTGCCTCAGAAAATATTCCCTACAGTTTTCAGTCATTGCCCACTTGAGTGCAAAAAACTCCAACTTCATCGAACTGTAGTTCAACCTATTGTGCTCTGCAAGCCAAAAGCCCTGTATATGCTACTGGCCTCACACCAAAACTTATCTCCTGCGAAAGAACAGCATCAAGGCCACTGTGGCTAGTGTCAATCTCCAAGATGAACGTCAGCATAGGTCCGTACTGGGGCTGAGACAAGCCGAGACTTCAGTGAGTCAAAGCTTTCCTCACACTGAGGTATCTACATAGTATCCAGAATTGAGACCCTGAATTGAGACACAGCCTGCACACTTTGAAGTATGCAGACTACGTAGGCTACGAAGTGTGTACAACCCCTGTATATTGTGGCTTTGGCAGCATAGCACCATGTAGTGGTGTGGAGGAGAGATCCTTCCGGTCACATATACCTCAATAATCCTGGCTGTGTCTCATTCAGCGCACTAACACTAATTCGTGCACTATGTAGTGCGTGATGTCAATGTAAAAGCACTTAAACATAATGCGTGAAGTAGTGTTAGTGTGCTGATTGAGACACAGCCTCTGTGTTTATTTCCATCTACCAAACAGTTTGTGAAACAAAAAAGTTGTGTGTCAGAGATGGTGATCAGCAGCACCACAACACCCCAAGAGATTGTACTCTCACCTTTTCTCTTTACACTGTACACCTCAGATCTTTATTACAACTCTGAGTCCTGTCATCTGCACATATACTCTGAAGACTGCAGTTGCAGGGTGTATTAGTGATGGACAAGTTTGAAAAGGTTTAATCAGCTTTGTTGGCAGTGCAGCATCAGAGACATAAAGAAACTGATCAACTAATCAAGAAAACTGGTTGTGTGCTGGGGGGAACTGCAGAGCCTGGAGATGTACAGAGAATTCCCCTAAACGAACATGCTGCTAAGCATAATGGATGATTCTTCATTTTAAAAATGTTCTTTTAAATTGGTTTAGTGCAAGAAAGATGAAAGACCATGCCTTATTATTATGAAGTTTAGATACAGATATACTCAATTGAAACTTTAAAAAGTTGGGCTTTGTTAATGTCCCATTATGTAGCACAAGACCAATTTAAGCTTGATTGAGAGAAATACCAATCCACTTTGAAGTCCAGCATCTGATTTCTCTCCCTTCATTGGTTTGTCTTGTGAGCACTGTGAGTGACTCGCTGACAGCGGGTCAGAGCAGTTCATGGCAATGCGACTAGAAAGAGAAATGCTCTCATGACAGAATGAGAGCGATGCCTGCTGGTGACTCGCCTTATGTTGACTCTGCTGGAAAATCACCATGTAGAAAGAGAAAACGATCCAGAGAGGGAATAAGAGAGGCTGGCAAAAGAAGAGATGAAATGAGAGGAGGGGAGGATTTTTGTGTCAGAGATAAGGAGGAAAAAGGAGTGGATGGAGACCACTATACTGATAAAAAGAACCAGGGGTGAGTGTCTTGCCACTCACTTTTGCTGCTGGCTATTACCACTTGTCATTTAAATAGGATTTTGTGTCAGTTGCCATAGAAACCAGTCCTAGCTACACCCCAAGGGAGGAATGTTGCCTGTCTTGCTGTGATTTTGCACAGGTCATTCAGAAGATGAAGACCTTTACAAGGAGGCATCTTGGGGCTAAATTTGTACATGTTTGTGTGTTTGTGATAAACTGAAGTTCTTCTCTAATGAGCAGTTTTGATGTTACCGGTCTGTGAAAATGAAAAAAATGGTAGAAATAAACAAGTTTTTACATCTGCTAATATAATTTTCTCTCCATAATCATGGTTTCTGTTTGCAGGTAAAAGATAAGAGCGTTTTATGTTTGGCCTCTGGTATCGTGGCTACCATTGTTTATGTCTTTATATGTTTGTGCATTCTTTAACCAGGAAGCTTCCCAGTTTGCAGTAATTGCTGTCGCTGTCTCGCTCTGCTAAGTCCTGATTGGGAGTGTTTTGTTTCCCGTTGGAGGAAGTCTGTCACTGAATTCTGATTATGTAAACAGCTTGTGTTGTCTTTCATACTGCTGTCTGTTTTAGTTTACAAAATGATTTGCATTCACTGGTGGATTATATTAGCAGAGATAAAAGTTTACTTCTGAAAGTTGAGACAAAACATCATCAAAACAATAAAAACAGAATTGTAATTAATGGCAAGTTTTGCATCTGTGTTGATAAGGTAGTATACATTTCTACAGACTTCATATCACATTATTTCTCACACAAAATAAATAATATAATTAGTCAGCAGCTTTATAATCACTTGGAAACTAAATATATGAAGGATCTTTGCCTAGCAACACTTCAATGCCCAGGCTGAAGTCTATTTCAGTAAAGCAGTCAGTGGAGGAATTCTCTCTGCCTGTATGCTTTGATGGACAGTTGCTATTGGCAACAGATGACCTGTGAGGTAGCTAGTAAAAGCAAAAGAAACATGGAACGCCAGATGGAGGAATCAGCTAACTCAGACATTAGAGATCAAAACTCCAGAGAAATGAAATGAAAACAGAAAATCAGAGAAAAAATATGATGAAAAATGATTTATTTTCTCATCTTCTTATTTCTTGTACATACTTGATTTTCTGAACTTGTATGTGAACATCTAATATCTGGTGGTTTCACAGCCTGCAAAAATTGAATTTATGCACTTCCACTATATGATTTCTATGAAATTTGCTGCAATGATAAAGGAGACAGAATGATAGGGAGGGACAAAAGTTTTTATAGCTTTTTTTATTTCTATTCGCTCACAGTAAGCTGAATATATAAAACCATAAAGCCTGTCACGTAGAAGCATCTTATACCATTATTGTTTGGTCCTATAAAATGTACAAAATGGACAATAGAATGTGTTAGTCTAATAAGGTCTGTCACATAGCACCTGCAATGGGATGTAACAATGCCTATGACCATCTAGGATTCAGTAGAGATGTATGTATGTGTGTATGGATGGATAGACGGGAAAGAGAACTACACAACACATTGGTACTCCCGTAAAAAGTCTTAAGTGTGAAGAGACTCATATCGGAAAAATATATGTGTACCACAGATATTCCAGTTTCCCACTTACTGTAGGTTGTCAATCACTGCTTTGTTACATTTAGGTACCAAAAATACCTGGTTAATTAAAGAAAATGTCATTGCCTTAAGTGTAAAATCTGTTTTAACACATTTAATTTCACCTTTGTGTGCAGTTTAATGTTTTAGTTTATTGAACAAACCAACATTTAAGAAATACAGCATGTATATTGAAACTACTGACTAATATTTTTAACAAATGTCTTACTATGAGTTGGGAGAAGTATTTAAGAGAGCAACACATTTTGTACTGACTGCATACGACCTGAGGACCTCTTGTATGCACCAAGGCTGTTAAACTTTCTGCATCTTTGAAAATTCTCCCCAAAGTTTGTGACATAAATGTTCATGAGATTAAACGTGCACCCTCCAATTTATTGTAAAAAATTAAGCCTACTGGAAGATCGATCGTGCACGTGCCAGAAAACTAAAACTGTTGTCTGAATTCAAGGCTGTGGATGTCACTGTTTATGACTGAACAAGAAAATAAAAGTAACAATCGCTCAACATTCAAGGCCATTACGAGCCGTGAGTAATGCTAAAAGAGCCGGGATGCACAGACTCTCTTTTTCATTCTTCATGCAACTATTGCTGTGCACCACGTTATTCCAGTATGTCTCCCCACTCTCACACAATGATCAATTTTTACCTCCTGCAACTCATGATGATCCTTTTAAAAATTGAATTTAATCTCTGCACATCTTAGCACACACACCGTGAGTACACACCTGCCTGTTATTTCCTCCCACTCCTACGCTGACGTCTAAGTCTGCAGAATCAGAATCAGTGTTCTATTGAGAAGAGTACATAACTTAACGAGAAATTATACCTCTTTATTTGTTTTAATTTGAATCGTTAGACTGGTTCTAGGCCTGGTGTGTTTTGGCAAATGGGACGTGAAGCATTTGAAGCATCCAAGCTTCAAATGTGCTGTATGATGCTTTGATGCACACAAATGTTTTGCTCTTTAATTTCATTGACTGTGTGGATGATTGCAGAAACATCTGTTTGCTTCTTTCTGCTCTAGTAGCTATTGTCTGTATATTACACCTTACAGCTTGTTTAACCACTGTGGTAGTGAATCAATAACAACATTAAACAGAAAACACTGTGGTTATTTTTATATTAACAGCCACTGCATGTGTTTCAGTAAAAGGCAGGAACAATCCAAACTCTGTAAGGAGGAGCAGCAACGAGTGAAAGTAGAGGAGAAGAAGGGGGTTATTTTTAAAGCACTAGCCGTTACTGTATGTCATGTTAATTTTCCTTGCCCCAAGGGTCAAGGTAATGAGATTAGTCAGCCTTGGTACGATTGAATAACATTTATTCTATTGGTTATGCATATAAATTTAGGATATTTGCTTTTTAGGGTTTGTAATGTGACTTAAGATTCTACATAATTGCCCTGACCAGTGCCACCCACAGGAAGTCAGATAAGGTGCATGCTCTTTTTGGTGCAGGAGCATGAGAGGCATGGCTATTTTCCACTTGGCCCTTATGCCAAATTAAAAATATGCAACAAAGAGAGTGTATAGAGTAATCTCTGCAGATTCTTTAAAATGTTTTGTCTTGCAGTCAACTGCTATTTGCATCATTATTTACTGCTGAAAAAGAAGACATCTTGACTCATGTGCCTGATATTGCTGTGCTCGTTGCTGTGCTCAGAAAGCACCGGTGTTGCACAACACTGTGGGAGGAAATGATTTGAATAGGTTATTTACAGTCACACAATATTATTATTAAATAAATGGAGAAAAGCAAAGATGACTTTCAACCCAGTCAGGATGTCAGTGTAGGGCCCATAAGGGTTACATTTGGTCTGCAGAAAAGGATCCCATGTTTCCATGGTGGTTCTGGGTTTCAGCAAGGACCCAGTTTGGTTATTTGTACAGTATCCATGAAGGTCCCATATCCCAGCCAGCATGTCCATGTGGGGCCCATAAGAATTAAATTTAAAGGGTACTAAGGGGACCTGGGCTTTGTGGCAGTCTGTTTGCCTCCTGTGCCACCTTTCAAATTGAGTCTAGCAACCTGTATTTAAAAAAGGTGAGTGAGACGAGTTCTTTGTTTACAAAGCTTAATAAGGATTTTTTTAAAAAGCACATATTCCCATGTTTAAAAACCTGTCACTTCAAATGTCTCTGGCTTCAATGTGGCTAATTAAGCCTCATTAGCTGCACCACAGGGACGTATGGAAGTCCAAACTCAAACCTTAAACATTGCAAAATTATGCATTTTTATCAAATATATGCTTTTAGAATGCTAATAAAATGTCTAATCCTAAATATTATTTTTATCAACTAGAAAATAAAATGTAAAATAATGACTGGAGCTCCAACAGACTTGAACTTGGCAAATTCCCATGTGGATTCAATTACATGGACCCATATGTGAAGTCCATATGGACTGTCTGTATCAGTCCCATAACGGATGCAGGAGGGCTAAGTGGGCATGGACATAAACATGGCAAATTTAAAAGCCCATGTGGGATGGCTAAATAAGCCCCAAGTTGGGTTCCAGCTGTAACCCATTCAGACCCAAACTACCTCTGCGGGGAAAAATAAGTCAAGTTTTTGAATGGACCTGAATGACAAACTTTTAATTAAAAGATTAAAGGCAATGGCCTTTTAAAAATGCTTTTCTTTCTTTTTACAATTACATTTACACTGTTACAAATGAATGAATAGGTAGTGGTGACAAATCTGGGCTTAGTGTGACAACCTCACCCACATCCTAACATCTTCATATCTTTGCTGCATGCAGTTTGCACAAGTGTACTTCCAGCTCCTGCAGGTTTCTCATCTCCCAGAGGTGAAGAATACTCAGTGTATGCGTATTGTGCACATCTAAATTAACTACCCCACCCTGCCAGGCTCCTCAGGCTGCACAGCTTGTGTGGCATTCTGTTCCAAATGTATTGGAAATACCGTGTGTGCGTATATTAAATATCCAGGACTGTTAGTGGAAAAGCCATCAGCAGCCAGAGGTTACAGCTACAAAAGGATCTTTGGTTCACAAACTTATGTCAGTTTGTGTGTAATGTCACTTTAAATGACTTTCATGTTACTTTATTTCCTCTTCACACATAAATATTCTGGTTTTCACATCTGTTGTGATTATAGGCAACTCACTGCAGTCCATTCTCACTGTTTTCACCTATTTATCATCATTACTGCGTTCTGTTATCCAAGCTTCCCCAAAGAATACTCTCTTGATCATCTCTGCCATCAGCCGTTTGCCTCCTCACACATTTTCTCTCACCACCTGTCACCCGAGCTCTGTAAATACACCCACATGCTCACACACACATGCAAACGCATGTATTTGAAAAGACATGCAAGCAAAGCTGTGAAAGGTCGGCCGAATGCCAGTTTCAATGCAACGGCTCTCTGGCCCTCTCAACCCATCCACCCAATCCCCTACTGCTGTGCTCATCAATTATAAACAGCCTGCACTTTGAGTGTGTGTATAGTTGCACACAGACGCAGTCGTGTCAGAAACAAAAGGATTCTGGTCAAAAAGGAGGGCAGGTCAAGGCTTTCTGGTATTAATAAGCCATCAGTGTTTAGTTGCCTTTAATTGACTCACCTGCCTTTTCTGTATGAAACAACCTTCACGTTTGCTCTGTCAAAGAAAAGAATCAGGAGTGAGACAACTGGATCACATGTTCATATACACATGGTAGATGCAGCCTCACACTGGATGATTAGAAAGATAAAGAGGAAAGGGTACATCTGAAGGTAGTTCAAAGAAAGTGTTGAAGACTTTTCAGCATCAGAAGCATCCCCCTCTTTTATGTCATCCCTGTACTTAGACTGGGATCTTCTTCTCTAGCTTTTTTATTGGCAGAGCTATAAAATAGAACCATAAAAACAGTAAGCAGGAGGGAGATTAGTCTTTTGTATCCAAACCAGCTGAGCTTGGATGAGGCCCACAGCATTCCTGCAGGGCCTTTAAAACTCTGCAATGAGGACGCTAAAAAAAAAACACATGAAAATGAGTTGCCAAGTTTTATCTTCTGTATCGCCCACACAACACTCCTGAGCACCAAACCATTAACTTTTTAGAATATCTGTTTCTTACAATTCATTTTCTAAATGTTTGTTTTTTTTATTTGAGCTCACACACACACATCATGTGTGGGGCAAAAATAGCACTCTCACTGCAATGAATGCAGCAACAGCCTCAAATAGCCTCAGTTATTAAAAAAAGAAAACAAAAAATAAAGTTTGGTTGCAAGCCAACAGCTCATATTCACAGTTTGCTATGGTTGACTCAGAACCACATTAATCATTACTTCCATTGCTGTCAGTCCTAATGTACTTCAGTAGTGTAAAACTGTTCTCAAGTGGGTTATTTCAGATCTTTCTAACAAGCTTTTGCATGAAAGAGCAAAAGTATCTTTACATTTGAGGTCAAATTTTCAGAGCTCTTAATCAGCCTCCCTGAAGACTGCCACCTTAAGAAACTCTATTTACAAAGGTGCTAATTTGCCTTTGATGAAGTCCTTCAAACACGCAGAGGTTCATCAGAATCCAAGGAAATAAAACAATTCAAACAGATATGTAAATGGATCTGCAATATTGTGCTGTAGTTTTAATCAATAGGACACATTCATTCTCATTTGATCAATATTTCACTTTACCAGTGGTGCATTCATGCAGCCTTGGTAATTAGGATTCCCTCAAATATACTGATAGATTCAGTTTAAAAGAAAACAATGCTAGAACAACACAAGCAAAGCATTTTGGACAGACAAAAGACAAAAGACATGTTATTCAGGTTATTCTCTCATTTAGAACCATAGCTGTGAGAGACAGTTATGCAGCGACCATAAAAGAAGTCGCCAAAAATGGTGACAGACTTTGAGAAACATAATTCCTGACATCACATCCCTGTCCAGGGGTATGAAAGCTTATACCTTATTTATGCTGTGTTATTATCAGGGCATCAATGGCATTTTGCAGATAGTGCTTTCTAAATGCACAAATACTGTGTTCAGGGAAATAATATTTATGAAACTCTTTATATGTTAAAAAAGACAGAGCTAGCTGAATTTAATACTTGAATTTTGCACAGCAGGATAATTCATGCAGGATTGTATAATCGTGCAAGTATGGTTGAGATTTAATCTCTGTTATCAAAAATATTATCCAACATGTTTTTATGTTGATATGAGTTTAACTTTTTGAGCTATGCTTTACAAATATACAACTGCTCTGCATTATAATAAACAGTGTTTGTTGTAAACTAAAGGGGATGCAAATGAATAAAAGCAATATTTTATGTAGCTTTTCACACACTACTTGTAGGTTAGAAGTTGGTGTCATATTACTCTTCTTGAAAAGTGTGCTTATCCTGAATGCCAACTTCAATGTTAGACCTTATGTGTGGAAAAAACTGGTATCATCAATAGTAAAGCTTGAGGGGATATCGGGGATACATAGGGTTTCAGGCTATGTTTTGTCAACTTGAAGCTTCAAATTTACTTAATCTAACTGTACAACATACTGCACGTTTGTGTGAGGCAGATTTATATTCTCTAGCTATGCCTGAACCAGCCTAACAGCTGCTTGATCATCTGTTTTATTCCAGTCAGGACGTACACACATTAATTTGTTAGTGACAGAGAAAATCCTATTTCAGGTAATAGTCAGCAGAGGCACACAGCTCTGCACCATTATGGGCATGTTTTTCTGCCCATAAATACTGTTCAGTGTGTTTATAGGGCAGATATGAATTTCGGGCTGCATATGCCTGGTTCTCACCTTTTCAGCTTTTAAGACTAATTAAACACCATACTACAAGCAATCATACTCAAAGACAGTAACCATGTGCTCCTATTAGCATGCTGGTTTTAAGCTGACATGATTCCACCACCCCTGTTGCCATGGCATCAGTGCTTTGCATTAGGGGCTCTTAAGGAAAGAACAAGCTCACCTTTTAATTGTATAGTTTGAAATGTTGTCATTGTTCCTTATCCTGACACAGCCAGACTGAATCTGAAGACAAGCTGGTCATCATATGGATTAAGGGTACACATATGTTGTTGTTTTTCACATTGGTCACTTAGTAATCCAGATGAGTCATCAATATATCATGTCGTAGCCAACATCCTGTTGGCCACCCTGCTGTGGCTCTAAGACCTGGAGGTCAAAACACCCTTTCTCAGTTGAAAAAATGGGATGCAAGTGGACCTCAGCTTTAGAACTGGAGTAGCTGGTTGCCAAAAGAAGCTAATTTAACGTTGGGGGGGAAAAAAAGGGTTAAAGATGATAAGGGGGCTACTGAATGATGTAATCTGTGGCACGTGGGTGTGCCAGAGTGTACGTATGTCACGTGTGCTTAATGTCAAGTTATACTGTGTGACTTTAGTTTGCATGGAGGAGGCTGCTCAGCCAGGTAGATAACAGCCCTTATTCTTTTTCAATCACATGACATCTAAAAATGAGTGATAAGTACCTGACTCACAGATGGATACTTTTAGCTCGAGAGAATACACTCGCTCACACAGGAAATCAGCACCTGTTGCTTTCGGAAAATATGATCCATGTCTGTGTGTTATGTGTCCACAGGAGCCCTGCTGCAGGATGAAATGAGTGATGAGAGCAAACCGCAATGTCACCGATAGGGCTTATCTGAAGAATGTCTGCCTCTTTGTACCGGATATGAGGAACATGAGCAGATGACTAAACTAATTAAATCTGATTTTAAAAAAATGGTGCTACTCGAGACAGTAGTTTGGCTGTGATTGTGTACCTTTCTCTTTCATTCAACACATGGACACAGTCCTAAATGAGAGCCTTAGGACACTCAGACCAAAGTGAATCATGCTATTGATTCAATAAGAGTTGAGCAGCATGACCGGCTCATGCTTGGCAGTTAGAACAGGACTATATGGAGGGTCAGCGTCTATGTGCCAGCTGAGGCTCTTCATGAGGCATCCCTCTGCTTTGCCACCTGATCCTTTCATCCATCTAATTTTGCCGAGGGAACCATTCTAAGTTGTATCCTTCTAGCAAGGTGAAATTACATGTAGTCACGCTGTGCTTGAAGTGAATTATGTTGCGGTAATTTACACAGAAAATTAGAATATTGGACTATTGGACATGTAGCCAGCTGCCTCTAAAACCACACCATCCAGAGTAGAAACTGAACCCAAAGACGAACACACTCTTACATACGCATACAGTATATGCAGATATACAATGTAGGGCAATTTTTGTCCCTATGATCATATTCTCCTGCAGTGACCCGATTCTGGTTTTCCACAGTTTGAATTATTGCATTACTCTTCTTAAGAAGACAAGAGACAATTACATTACTGCCTTTTTTGCAGTAAATATACTGACTCGACATTTTATAACATTTTATGCTTTATAAAAAAGTCACATCTACATTGATTAAAACTTATGCAATTTTTGTGGCTGAATAAAAACCTCTTTCCCTTGCTGTGCCACCCCCCGAAACACACACACACACACACACACACTCTTTACATTGTCTCCCAGCTGGATGCTGTAGAACTTCCTGCAGACGCACTGTGGGAGTTGGGATTGATGATGAAAAGTGTGCTCATATGACACATGTTAGATTAGATGCACACATACAGATATACTCCTGGGAATGCCCAGTAATAATCTGGTTAAAATTGCAGGGAAGCCATTCTTCATAAAGCATCATCATGCAAGCAGCTGTAATGGCTCCATGATGAAACAGAGATTTGTCAGCATGAAGACGATGTTACGACCAAAACCTTTTATCTGTGTGATGTGTTTGTAATGAGATTACCTCCAGAGTGGCATAAGAACAACATAAGAAACTTAATGTAAAAATAAAAAACAATTTATTGAATCCACCGGGTTTTCACATCCAATGAGCTCTTTTCTCCCTTTCCTTTTTTGGTTTGTTGTATCCTTGCCATCTGCTGCCACTCACTGAAGTGTGAACTTTCATCAGGGCAAAAAGAGACAGAGGGTGGCAGGGGACGATAATATAAAGAAAGAAAATTGAAGATGGTAAACTGCAGTAACTGTTAAGGTAAGATCGACAGTGCTGGAGATCAAAGCGCAGAGCAGTGAAGGGGAGGTGGGTGAGTGATGAAAAGAAGACAGGCAAAGCACCTTGGAGAATAATCCGGAGTCTCTGGTGTGTTTTCATGCCATATAAAGCAGTTCTCATGGCCATATGGAATAGTGTTGTATTTTATTGATGCTTTTCTTTTAGACTGTTCACACAGTGTTAAATTAACCTAACAGATAAATGTAGGACAAAGAGTTTTTAGGCTCGTCTTCCAGTCTTTGAGTTGGTAATTCATAGAAACATGGCAAGTTCTTACAAATAAACAATTTTACAGTAAGGATTTCAATTAAATTTCATGTGGACAATTCAGATCCATCTATCCATCATTTTATAAACTGCTCATTGTAATTCAAGGTTGAAGGGAGCTGGAGTCTTTTGGAGCAAACGAGAGACAGCGTAGACCCTAGACAGGACTCCAGTCCATCACCAGGTTGATGAAATTAAGACATTTATGGCTGCCAGAGAATATTGCAATGGTCTGCCTTGTGCCTTTAATACGATCAAGATTTTGAATAGCCCTGCTGGTAGAACATTCCAGTCCTGTTGCTCAGGAGCAAAACATAATTAGGCTTGTTTAAAGATATTAAATTGAGGGTCATGCTTCCTACATGACTTCAAAACTTAAACCACATACATATGCCAGTCCTGTCATATTTGTTCGATCTGCATGGCAGCAAGTAACTGTCTGCAAACTAATAATGAAAAGCTGTATTTGTTCTAACATAAAAGTCGCCACATTTGGTGATAATTTTTCAGAAAGAAAATAAGAAAACAACATGCCAATCATCAACTATCTTATAATAAACGTAGCAGGTAAAGCTCTTTATCAAGTGAAGCCTAATGAACTCGTATCATTAATTACTAAAAATCCCAGAAGCTTTCACTGCACTTTGTTTAGGCTGAATCATCAACATTTTCTGTTCACTCCGAAAGACAGCAACACAACAGATGTGAACATGGAAATGTCACCAAACAGTGCAGTAAGAACAAAAAGTAAGAGCTGCTGCCTGTGGTCCGCTTTTTATCTCATCTGCTTCTCTTTTTATGTTTAAAAGCTCCAAAGTATCGTTAAGAGCTGTTAACTATGAGATGGAGCAGGAGGTGGGCACATAATAAATGTGCAGACAGGTAGAGGGAGGAACAGTGAGGAGGCCTGTGGAACCAATGAACTGTGCACCCCCCCCCCACTCTGCACCCTCTCTCCACTGGTGGCTGCAGTTTAGCTAATTACACAACAGTAAATGTAGCGGTTGTACAGTTACTTTAATGTACTGTGTTTAAGGGTGAATTAAATAGGAGTCTTACATCCCTCACATGTACAGTAAGCTGCAACCAAAAGAATGACAGTGACACATGCGAAATGTGATCTTATTGCATTGTTGTGATTATTGCACTATCTTTGGATTGTGGGATGTACTTTGAGTTTTATGGTAGGAACATGCTTACCATTGTGTTACATCATCTCCTCTTTAACAAAACTCAGTAAGTGAATAGGTGAGCTGAGACAACTGGCTTTTATATTTCCAAAATCTTACTGCATCGCCACTCTTCTTGAGTAATTTGTAATTTTTTTCTCATATTCTTGATTTTATGATGTGAAAAATGTTTCACAGTGTGTTACTTTGCTGCAGGCAGGTAAGCACCAGAAGTGATGCAGGTGTAATAGCTACATACAGATGGGATTTAGTTATTTCAGCCTAAATATTGGTTGAATAAGCAAGACCTTCCCTGTAATATCTAATCAGAGTTATAGGGCATTCTGGTATATACAAATTATAAAAGCCTTGTGTAGTTATCCACCTTCATACTGTTATGGATGCTTGATTGTGAAGTGCACACACATACCCAGCTGGAGGCAATGTTTCTCAATGTGGTCTAGAATTTCTTGCATTTCCAGCTTTTTTTTTCTTCTCTGTTTATGTTTAGGCTGAGATGTAGCCTATAAAAGCCCACTGTCTCTGCATGCATACTTAATATTGTTTCCAGTGCTGGACCCACCATTTTCCTCTTCTTCTTCTCCTCTGCGCCCCTGGTTTGATAGCCCAGTAGCTGCCACTGATACTGAATAAGCTCCACCCCCAATTTGTATTTGGCTTTGTGGGTTTAACACATCCAATAAATAATCACACATTGAAGAAGTTGTCATTGCTTGTAAATTACTGGCGTAAATGCAAACGTCAGCATTTAATAGATTGCCTTTATGTATGTTGTAATGGAGTGTATGGTTGTGACCTTACTAAGCTATTTAAGTTATATGGCATCAAAACTTCACCTGAAAAAATATGTATCTAAAAAAGTAATTTACCCAAATGACTTTAGGAGCTACATTGAATTAAACTGCATAGTTCTTTAGATTACGCTGTCAGTGGGGTATAAATATGTCCATGTGTGCTCCTTTTAGTTTCACTTCCCCTCTTTATTTTACAGGAGAATGATTTTACATAAGAATATTTCATATAACGACCTCCTATAGCTTCTATAAAAACCAGTAGCTTAAACACAGATGTTCAAACATATTCCACAAAAAGACCATTAAAGGCTTTGCGTTATATATTGTTATTTTGTAGGCCAAATAAATAGGTGAATACAATTTTTAGTAATGAGCAGCAGAAGGTACTGAATTAATGAAGCTGATAGTGATGTTGAGGGGTTATTAAATATACATTGCTTAATGTGCTCTGTGGCCATTTTGTCTTTTCAGCTAAACCAATTACACACTGTCTAGGATTTTTTACTTTTAGACAGTGCTCTGGTAGGAAACAGAGAAGGAAAAAAATATGGCTGTTGATCATTTCAGTCTCTCTAGACAGACGAGAATCAAACAGAGAATGAGGATGCTGATATATTCCTCTGAAGCTTCTCTGATATTCAGGAGAATATTTCTCATGACGTTTACAGCTGGAGACTATATACAGAAACATACATATTATTTTTGCGCAGTTCCTTGGCTGCTGTTTCAGGATTAATTTGTCATGTCTGTGCACTACTTTTAGTACTCTCAGTGACTTTATTGCAGTGCAGGCGAATTTGTTTACCTGGGACGTTTTACAGTAACAACATTGTACACTGAGGAATGTTCATAGCTTTTTTTATGACTACAACACTTTAATTTGAGCTTTTTAAATGTTTAGCATTTTATAACAGAGACTTTTTATTTGAACTGTTTTTGTCTGGGTTGTGAAGTCTCCTTTCTCCTCTTTGCTGCTGCAGCGTCTAAATCCCCCACTGTGACCATTAAAGTTTAATTTTACTTCATCTCATGTGTTAAGAAAAACAGACTCATTAAGCAGTTGTGATCATAGTGTAGCAGTGCTACAATGAAGGTGACATACCACAGGAGCACATCATGCTCAGCATGGGGAAATCAACCCTTCCTCCAGGGGAATTCTGCTGGATGTGGCATGGCTCTGTGCAGAAGCTAATAAAGAACACATCTTTTCAACAGCTACAGCATCCTTTCTCTCTCTCTGTCTGGCACATACACAGCAGCCAAGATTGGCTAATATTTACATTTTCTTTTTTGAGCTAATTAATTTATGAATCATTTAGGTTCTCCAACAAAACTTCAGCTTGATAAGTGGTTTAGAAGTATAATAAGTATAATAAGCATGATGAGAAGTGGTAATTGAAACAAAAACATGCTGTGTTTGGCATGACGCATCACACTGTCTTTAGTCTGTGCTGAACACTATGTGCCCCCCTCCCGAGTAGAGTCAGCTAAAACTGGCACACACTGAGCGTCACCCCCACAACACATTGTTCTGTCAATAACGTGAAAAATCAATAATGTTTGCCTGTTCAGCAGCAGCACTTTTACCGTGCTGTATCCGTCCTGGACTGAAATTTACTCACCCATTAAAATTAAAACCTGTTTGCTTTTTAAACCCTCCCCATTTTAAAATCCTCACACAGAACCAGTTAAGCTTGATAAAAGAAGTGCTGGTGCTGTTAGGTACAGCATAATGGAGCAAACCCTGTGGACCGAGGTGAACTTTCCAAAGATCAGCTTGTCATAGTGACTCAGGAAACATCCCTGAGGTGATCCATGGGTGACAGCTGCTACCGCTCCACTGGCACAGGTAAATGCCAGGAGCCCCACTTGGATACACTGGATTCTTACACACATGCAGACGCACACACATACGCACACTGCTGTGTCTTATATGAGTCCAGAAGGAGCACAAGCAGGCTTAAGATTTGCCATGCTGTCACCATGGAGAATAGCGGCGAATGGCCCAGAAGAGAGGCATGTGTGCACCTTCCTTCATAGACACACACACACAGAGGCATGCACACACACGTGCAGATAAAAACAGTCTCAGCTGCAAGAGAAGAAAACAGAGATGCAGTTATAGTCGTTCACTGTAATTGTTCAGCATGAACAAAACAATGTTCACGTTTTCACCTGCTTGCCCGCAATCATCTTTTCCTGAGAACAGGTCAGGATGATTAATAATTGTAACCTAATACAACACATTTACTGCACAAAAAATCTTTAGTGTATCTTGTCAGGTATAGTTTATTCATGACCTTTATAAGGAGGCTCTGTTTGACTGAATGCATGTCTGAATTTCTAACAATGAGAATCCATTTTGATGCGCTGTAATTGCTTTTTGCTGCTTCCGTTTCTGTTTTCATGTAAAAAAAATGTGATGTATTGAGAAAAAAAGAGCACAAATGATGTAACAAAAAGAAATCTAAATATGTATACTTGCAGCTTTAAGTTTGCCCATTTGCACACACAAAGAGGTCTTGATCTTTTTTAAGAGATGAAAATGTGAAGCAAAACCAGCTGACCTATTTCAGTAGGTGCTGATTAGATGAACATTGATTTTGTGCATTGATTCTCATCTCTTACTGGTCAGTAGCTGCTATAAGATGTTGGATGGATGTTGAATGACATTAAACTGCACTAATTGCTATGCTGTTGCTTCTGCTGTATGGTTTTCTAATATGTCTCTGAGAATGATTTGAAATTAAATAAGCTGTCTTTATAAAAGCACAACAAACATTGAGCTATTTCTACCTGAAAGTATTTATTTGCAATTTTTTGTGAGTGTAGTACTGATAAGGACCACAAGGTGTCTGTAGAGTAAAAGCGATGAATTCTACAGAATGTCCACCACAGAAGGCTGACACTTGTTATTCTCACACACTTTAAAGATAAACTAACATATGTGCTCTTAAAACCATGTCACCCAGTTCTTGGCTTGCTTATATTTAATGAACATGGATGCAGACACACATCTTCATGCTGAAAGGGGCACAATGAAACCCTCATACAGCAACATTAGTCCTACTGTCAATGTACAGCAGCAGCGAGAGAGCAAAGTCCAAGAGGACATGATGAACATTAGATCATAATTACATTATTAGTTAATTAGTCTCACTGCATTCATGGCTTAAATGCAGCCACAAGCAAGCATCTGTAAAATGAGTGTAAAGTTCTCTTATCAGTTTATTGCATGTTCCGTTTTAAGCGTCATGGTCACATTATTGATACAGTTAAACTAGTTAAACCAGTCTAAGTACATTACACTAAAATACATTGAAGCTTACATTAATGACAGTTTATTACTGTACTGCGTAATTAGGAACCATTTGTCTATAATCTAGTGTATTTTTGCATCGTGCAAATATCAAACAACTACTTCTACTGCCAATAACATAAATGTATCAAGTACTTGTTAGGAATCATGTTAGAAATATGAAACTTCTGGGTGAAATGTACAGATAATGTAAAAGATAATGCTGCACTGATATCAAATTATGAAAGTAGGACATTATTGCAAACTCAGAAAATGATAACCTTAATCTACAATATTTAAAATAATGCTAACAACAGTTAGCTAAGTAGCTTGTAGGAACTAGCTAACAAGTATGCCTCAGTGATGGCGTGTTTTAGCTGTTGTGTTTATCTTATGTTATCCAATTATTAATATGATAATGGGAGTTTTGTAAGCAATAATGCCCGATGAAGTGTCTGTTATTAGAAAATAATGGACGGTGCGGAGGCTTAAACCTCTTTATACAGTCTATGGCTTAAACAGTCCAATGCAAATCTTCATAAATATGAATAATAAAGTTTTTTTTTATGTGATTTACCAATAATGCACCTACATGTCCCAAACTACTCTTCTTAGGGATATAATGTTAAATTCAGATTTTTGTTGTTGCATGTGTAATAACTTTTTCATTTATGTGTGCACTAAGTTCACCTATTTATCTCCATTAATGGTTCAGCTCTGATTAAAAAAAAAAAGAAATCCCAAATTCCTTTAGTAAATTTAAGCTAAATTTTACTCGGGGTGTGGAATCTTCTTATTTATTAATGAATATTCTGTATTTTGTTTAACATTTCTTTAACCAACTTGAACTTATTTCCCCCAAAATAAAAAAAGCCCCTTTGAAGATGTATAGATTTTATTGTCATGACAACTTGTCAATAAGTGACAACAATGTCACTTGTGCTTAAAAAAAACACCAAGTATTCATCTAATACAACAAGGAAAACAATCATTTAAAGCAGGGATGGATAATTTTGATCCTGCGAGTGTTAGGACTTTCCCTGCTGCAACACACCTGACACACATCAGACTTGATTAGCAGACTTGTGCAGCGTTTAACATCCCACTCTGTTAATTAGCCATTGATCTGAGTCAGGTGTGTTGCAGCAGGGGAATTCCTAACACACGCAGGACTGGGGTTATCCATCCCTGATTTAGAGCGTATGTATAAGTGATTAAACTGTAAAGAAATGTTACTAATATATACCGACATAGTTAGTCACACTAATAGACCTACTTATTTTGAATTGTGTAATTTTTTTATGCCTTCTAAACAAGGGTGTACTCCTGGGATGTTTAGGGTTGATGTAGGGCTGTGATCAGTCCCTTTTGATAGATGATTATAGATTTCTTTTGAAAAAGTTGCCTATGTTTCCTACAAAGAACTATAATCTCATTTTGCTGAGAAACTACTTCTATAATTTGTCCCGACCAACCACAGATTACCAAAGATGCCATTGACAGATGTAGGGCCCTGAGCAGATTTGGTATCTACACCAGCATTAGCCACTAAGCATGCTATGGAAGGAAAAGCTGCACACCTGAAAAAAACCTAATTACGAAAAGAAAACACACACTCAGCTGCTGGTCAGCTGTAAGAAAATCTCACATTGTCTCTGATGATTTTCACATTTTAGATCCCACACTTTTGTCACAACGTGTTGAACAGATTTTTTTTTTGCTGTTTGTTTATTATTCATGTTCATGATGACTAATAAGCACATTTATTTTTATTTTGTGTGTCAGCAAAGGGGAGGCGGCAGCCATAGAGGCAGAACTGCTGAAAGACTACAGATTTGGACAACAGCAGCTGATAGAGATTTGGGGACAGGCGTGCGCCCTCGCCATCACTAAGGTCTGTTCATTCAGCTTCTCACCTGCTGTGTAGTTTGTTTTATTTAATTTCTGTATGGCATTTTTTACTTTCATTTTTCTAATCCCTGCTTTATTGCAAGTATGAGGCAAAACCCAGCATGAGGCAAACTCATAAATCCATCAATGTATCCACATCCTCTCATCTAATCATCCAGATCTGTGTCCCCAGGAGAGTGGTCCATCCGGTATTAATGCTACAAATAACAGCTGAGATAAATAACATCGTTCCAGGAGGTTGTTGTTGCAAAGCCGTTTATTTTCTGTGAAATTCACCTTTTGCTTGAATTTTCTGTTATATTTCCCAAGCTTGTTTCTTAGGGTTATTAAACAAGAGGCACCAAAAACTCCACAGTACTTACAGCTGAAAGTGATGTATGTGTTATGTCTGAAATGTGCTGCGGTCTTACTAACCATCACTTATCCTTTCAATTTACCCAGAAAGGTCTTGTTGGGCTTAATGGATATATATACTCTCAGTGAAAATGCTTTTGTAATAATGTTCAAATCAAATGATTTCATGCTTTTTTCTTGCTTTGCTCAAATTATAGTATTTTTATGAACGATTTGAAAATTCTTTTAAAGTTTAAGCTGACATCAGACTCTGACTTCGACTCCGTCTCGAACTAATCCTTTCATACGCCTTTACCATTGACAGAACTTAAGTCGGCAAATCTTTTCCAAAGGTCACCAGTTTCACCCTATTGCCTTCACTTTCTGTCACTGTGAGCCTCCGTAATCGCCACCAAACCCAGCGAGTCCCTGCAGGGTACTTTTGATTGTACAAGAGGGTAAAAAGGTCACAGCTGCTGCTACTTACACTTTTCTAATTTGCAAAAAACATCCAAACACAACATCTGATTGTTATGCAGAGGGAGTTTTCTAACTTTCCGTGACATTTACCGCCAAACATTTGAGAAGATGACCTCTGGGAAGAACACCTGAGCTCACTTTGTGGCTGTGTTTCTTTACCAACATGCACTGGTCCGTAACCACAGCTCTTTTCTGGTGTGCCTGCAGTTTCATTCTGCTGTGATCTGGTTTGTGTCAAGCAGAGACGTGAATCAGTGGAAGGCTGTTAAGGGCACGTGTGGCTGCCTCTGACCAGACCACTGGCTTGGTGTGATGCCATACTGGTTTCCTCAGCAGGCTCTTAAACAGGCTGTGATGAATAAGAGTCTGCAAGCTGCAAGACACACGAAACACTTCTTCCCTGGGATGGAGAGAAATGGAAGAATGAGAAGAAGAAACACAAGTTAGCAGTTTAAAGACTAAACAAATGGACAAAGGTGGTAAAATCAGGTTAATTATGTGGCTTTTTTCAGAAGAAAGCAAGGAGTAGATAAGAAATGAACCACAAACAGGCTGTGTGGGAGCATCAGTCAGAAGAAAGTACTTCATGTTCTCCCCTCAGAGTGTGTGATTAACCCTACCACATCCACTTCCTTATATTATCATCAGCCGCTGCTGGCCTCCTGCCTGGCCCTCCACCACCAGACTCAACGGTATTGTCTTACTAGACAAACATTGCCTGGATGCTGGAGATCCTGGCTACCCACAGCCGCCAGCAGCATGCTACCGCTCACATGACATCACTGCTATTTAAGGAAAATTACAGTAGAAAGAGATGCAGACAGTCTGATTTCATTGCTGGCCTGCTGCTGTTAGCTACCACATGAACAAGCATGTGCACAGTCACACACACACACACACCTACACCTCTGGCTGCCAGATAGATTATAGGTTTTCTGTAAGTAATCCGTTTAGTGTTCCAACAGCAGTGGCCAGAACTACCAACCCCAGACTGTGTGTGTTTCTGTGTCAGTCTGAGGCTTTTCAACACCTGAATGGAGACATTTTTGTTACCACATGCCATAAATTAGTCTGTAGTTTACAGCAGCCCCCCAGACTTCTCTTTGGTCTTCTAGAACAAATATTACAGATTGTATTTTCTTGTGAATATATTTGTGTTTTTAGGCCCCGCTCAGTGTTTTCTTAGGACCACTGTGTGTTTCAGGTTGATTAGGAAGGAAGGTTCATTTGCCTTAAGGTTTATTTCAATGAAGCATTCCCCTAAAGATGTTATTATATTCAAGACAGACAGACATATTTCCTTCTAGTTCAATGTGTTGGGTGGAGGGGCTCTGTTCTTGACCCTGCACTCTAATGACCCTTGGTTGGGCTCACCCCCTTTCTGAAGTTCGTTCCTGTGTTTGCTGCCTAAAACAGCAAGTGATAAACTTGGCAGCATGGTGGTGCAATGCCCTCACAACATTGCTGGTTCGTGCCTTGCCTGGGGCTGGCTTTTCTGATTGGAGTTTGCATGTTCTCCCTGTTTATGCATGGGTTCTCTCCAGGTACTCTGGCTTTCACCCTAAATTGCTCTGGTTAAAATGAGCACTTATCACATGTAAGTTGCAACTAGAATAAAAGTATCTGAAAATTAGCTAAATATAATTTTTTACAAGCACTCTGACAAAAAGAATTATAAAGAATAATTTTGAGCCATCAATGAAAAGCCTCAAGCACCTAAAAACATGATGCATGATGAGACATGTTCATGCATAGAAATTATTATAAATACCCCAGGTGTGCTTCAATGCTCATGTGGGTGGTGACAGTGAGACCTGGAGAGGTGTGATTGGGAGACATGGCCCCCCGATCTGAACCAGAGTGGTGTTCAG
>JBAMHV010000015.1:19025869-19039038 GCA_037177535.1 Pseudomugil gertrudae | reverse complement strand
TCTGGGCTTCCCTCCTTAGGCTGCTGCCCCCGCGACCCGACCTCGGATAAGCGGAGGAAAATGGATGGATGGATGGACCCCAGGTGTGTGTGTGTGTATATATATATATATATATATATATATTACAGAACCACTTGGCAAAATAGAAAAGGAAATAGATATTTCACTTGAAATTAGAAGCTTGGGTTTTCATCACTGGTGGATGCAAATCGTTGCAAATCATGTGAAGCATGCAGAAAAATTGGATCAAGCTGCATTTCATGTGATGATTAAAAAACTAAGAATATTCTTACAATTTCTCTTAAAATAAACAAAAGAAGCACAATCAACAAAGCTGGTGCACACAAAGACTCCATTAGAAATGCTTCTCATGTCTTTTTAAGCAAGTTGAAAGCTCATTTTAGAATTAATGACTAGTTTGAGTGGATTGTTTATGAATGAGGCTTCCATTATAAGTTAATTTTCAAAGATACTTCATAGTTAAGTTTTATTTAATTTACAACATATGAGCCATCTATCCAATTTCATACAGCTTCATCCAATTTAGGGTTGCAGGAAGCTGGAGTCTATCCTATCATCAATAAGCGAGAGGTGTGATACTCTGTATAGACCGGCAGCTAGTTGGAGAATTTGAAGCAACACTTTATTAATTCTACTTTCACCCATTCTCCATCTCTCCACTAAGTGAAATTATATTTAGGTTGGTAGGTTATTCTCTGTCTTGCTACTAAACAGTCTATCAATATTGATCATTCTTCCTTCCTTACTCTAGTAATGAAAAACCTGCCATGTTATAATGTCTTCTAATCATTTACTTTAAATCACTAGCTTCCATCTGTTTTCATGTTGCGATCAGCCCCGAGGCCCATGGCAGCTAGAACAGTCTCTCTTCCATCTCACTGAGTTTGTGTGATGATTTCTCAGCTGAGTCGTTACAATGATAAGAGCAGCTATCTGTTATCCTGGATTCATCACTCTACTTGATGTACTCTGAGTCTTGTTATCCATCCAATTATCCAGTGTGGGGGCATGGCCCATTTGTCTAATGAACTTTGTACTGTAACAGCACTGAAGTGTAAGAAAATTGATTCATACACAGCAGATGAATCTCAGCCTATTTTTAGTACTATCCCTAATATTTAAAAACCAAAATACATTGTATATAATGGAGAGGTTATGATCCACCCTACTCTGCCTCTAACTAGATAGTACTAACTGCCTTTACTGATTGAACTGGTTAACTATACAACTGGTATGAGGACTGATGAGTCAACTAGAAACAGATGCCAAGGAAAACATTGCTAGATGATGAAATGATGCAGCAAACAATTCAAATTAAAATGAGTTTTTACAAATACAAATGTCAGCACAAATCTATCTATATACCAAAGCTGTTTCCCATTTTATGTGGGGTAGCCTAGACAGGACAAATGTGAATAGATTTGGAAACTTTCTGCATGTACCGTATTTCAGCATTTCTTTGTCAGAAATTTTGTTCTATTAATAGACTCTTTTTCCTCATACAGGCTCCGTTTCTCATCGCTTTGGCTGTAACTTGCCAGTAGTGAATAATACAGCAGTTGTAGACACTTAATGGAAGTGGTGAAACTGGGCTAATTGGTCCTACTTTTTGTGTTCTGACACACTTTTATTGGGCTCTAATTGGATAAAATGTCTTCATAAACTCATGTTCTTCCAGTTCATGTAATCATCCCGTGACCTATACAATGATACATAATCCTTCTCATAATGTAAACAGAAGCGTCAGCAACCCCATATTGTGGCAGCATAACCCCCCCCCCCCACGCACACACCCCTGTTTAGGTGAGGAAGATGGAGGATTAGCCATACAGGATGACAGCTCTGTGGGCGAATACCTGTCTGGTTTAAGAAGGTGTGGGGTGATTTACAAGGGAACATGGGGCCAGTGTACCAGACAGATTCTGGCAGCATGGCGCAGTCAGGACTTAGATGGAAAGTGTGATGTATATAAGGAGGCATCCCACAAAGAGGACACTGGCATTTTTCCACTGCTGTCAGGGTTATTTTAATGAGATTGAGCCTTCTCTCTTAGACTAAATAGACAGTGAAGCTGATGCCATTTCCTCTTTTGGCATTCCTGGAATGCTGCAGTCAGGTATTTAGAGTATGATGGAGAGGATGAAGCACATATCAGATATCGGATCTGTGAGAAGACAAAGGTGGAGAGATAATACTAAATATTGCTGGCAACTGATCTTCCTCTTGCTTTCCTATTGTTTTCCATCAACAACTGTCCATCTATATGGTCTGTAATCTCCTCTATCCTGTTGTCTTATTTCTAAATACACAGCGGATTATGTTTTTAAAAACTTTTTGCCTCCTACTCTTTCTTTGTCTCCCTCCCAGGCCTACCCTCTCAGCTCACTAGCAAAGAAGCAGCCAACAGTGCTAGTGATCTGTGGACCAGATCAAAATGGCTCCATTGGCTTGGTGTGTGCTCGACACCTGCGCATATTTGTAAGTAAATACACCTTACAAAAGTCTAACTGATACAACATTGTGAGGATTTACAACATTGTGAGGATTTATCAATTAGAAAAAGGAGTCTGATGCTCACTGAGTCATTAAGACAATAAAAAAGGCTGAACTTTTGTCACGGTTAACATGAGATCTGTATACAGGCCCACTGTGCTTTACAGAATTTCATTTCAGCTCCTGTAAATGGCTTGGAGCTGTTATCCCATTACCCTCTCTGCAAGGGCACTCAGACAGTCGTGATATCATGCTATTGTTACTCTCGTTAAAGACGTTTTAAAGCCGCCTTACCTCTGCAGCCATAATGTGATGTCATGAGCGAGATGTCTGCAGCTCAGGGTGCAAATTTGCTGACACGTCAAGACCGTTTGTTTTAAGAGGAGTGATCAAATACGGCAAACCTGTGATTGTTGCATCTTTTCTTTCGACTACACGGTGCTATTGTTTTGCTTTGACCTATGACTTTATTGGAGGGGAAATGGTGAAAAATCAGATCTATGTTTTTTAGATCTTTGGCTTAGGTTGGAGTCAATCTGCACACTTTACCATATGTCTGACATGCTAGATTTACAGCACATTGATAGTTTAGATTAAAACCATGTTAGGCAGGCTTTATTTAAGCAGCCTGATGCCTCTCTGTGGAGTGTCCCTCTCTTCCCTTTTCTCCCTCTCAATTTCCTTGCAAAGCCAAGAGCAGGGTGAGAGGTCAGCTTTGAGGGAGATATTTTTACCCTGGAATCCCAGAAATGAACAAGAAGGTTCTCTATAACTTTACGTGGAAAAACAATTGGGAACTGATTGTTTCTTCCAAAGTATCAAGTGTTCTGTCTGCATTTTTATACTCCTTTCATTTCTAACAGTTTTACCTTCTGCTTCTGCAACTTTTTTTTTATCCACGCTGAACATTAACTTTATTTTTAAAAGGAACATTTTTATTGTTCTAGTTTTTAAAGTGACTCGGTACACCAAACCGAATGGGACCGCACTTGTCTAAGTTTGCTCAAACTTGGAAAAACTAGAGGACTTTGAACTGTAAATCGCTTTCTCCATGCAAGAGCGAATGTTTTTTATGGTGCGATGTGATCCCTGTGAACAGGATGACATGCAGGCAGATGAACGAAGCGCACATTTCAGCATGTGCACATATACACACTCGCATGCGTCCTGGTGAAAATCTGAGAATGTGGTTGGACCAGGAGTAGGCAACTCTGGTTCTAGAAAGCTGCACTCCAGCAAGTTTTCCCTGCTGTAACACACCTGACATCAGACTTAATTAGCAGACTTTTGCAGAACTTTACATCAAACTCTGCACACACCTTTACTCACTGGCCTGAGTCAGGTGTGATGCAGGATGGAAACTCACAAGCAGGAATGAGGCTCCCTAGGACTGGAGTTGCTTGCCCCTGTAGACAGTGCAAAGAAACGGATGGTCCAACTTACTTCTTACATCTCTGCAAGATGCACATGTTCACATATGTCTCATGTGCATCTTTGTTTTTTTCTTATCCATGAATATTTATTCTCATTCTGTCATTTTTTTCCATTTAATTTCTTAGTCCAATTAAGGTTTGTGGGTGGTAGTGGGAGTTACTTATCCCAGTATTACCCAGGCAAAAGGCAGGTTGGCAGTCACTCTAGTATGAAAACTAACTTTAAAAGAGGAGATGGAAAAACAAAGCCAAATGGTTGTTAGTTCTTCTGTTCTCTTCTGTTTTTAACCGAAAATAATCCAAAAGCAAATGCATGAAGTGTTCTTGTAACACAGAAAATGCACAGTTTATTTTTACAAGTTTTCTTTGTTGTAACTGCTTCCGACCGAGTTCATGTAGTCTTGATCAGCTGTAAAAACCACATAGATAGTACAAGACACCATCATCCCAAAGGGAAAGGAGGCATGACCCTGTTACATTTACTGGAAAAAGATCCTTTCTGCACCATTTACTTGTTCCCGTCACATGGCTCAGTGACCTCGGCATTCAGAGCTTTTTCTCAGATTCGCATATTCTAATAGTATAACTACCGCTTGCTGCTGGCTAATGGAGGACACACAAACAGTGGATGAGGTTCTTCTGGGCTTTATGGTCTGTGGAGATCATGATGGAGATGTTTGGTAACAAACTGATTTATTTGGGATACCCAAGCATGCAGCTGAGCTTATGGATCACTTCCTTTGTAGGACAGCCTCAGCTGAGCTATAGAGAATATTTGTCTATTTGTACTTTCTGCTTATTATTCTTGTTTTTTTGGCCTATAGTGGGAGTCAAAAGGGATGGATCAGCACAGTGCTTTTAGAAATTTGTATTCTTTGCTAAGGGGAAAGCAAACATAAATAATCTGCACTAAATGTCAATTATGTGAAATAAACAAACAAATAAATAAATAAACAAACAAATAAATAAATAAACCAGCCATAGGTATGAAATACGGAGGTAACAATGATGTTGCGATAATTTTGATCAGACCCAATTTAAAGAATGTGTTATCAATACAAGAGTGATATTTTATTCTAATAAAGCAGGTATAATAAGTAACTGTATTTAGGGACAACCCTAGTGCTGTATCTGCAGAATGATGGTTGTTGAGTAACATAGTGTATTGTCCTACGATCTTCTGGTTGAACTTTAAAAAATCAAAGGTTTGATTGTTGTGTACGTAAACTTCTCATTCAAAAAGGCTAATCAACGTCATTATATTGAGATGAATATGTGAAAGTCAGGACAATGAAAAGAAAACACTGCTCTCTTTCACAGCTTCCTTGTTTATCAAACTCATTAGGTATTAGGTTTTTAAAAAGAGAGTAACCATAAACTATATGAACATGAACCTGCACGATTTTACGTGTAAACATCCAGTCAGACTGCTGACCCATACTTTAGGTCGCAGGTTTTAAGATTTATCTTTGGGACTAAGTAAAGGTCATGGATCACAGGTGCTTCCTGTTGTGCTTCATTGGCCTCACAGACTACAGGGGTCTGGATTTCCACTCTCCTCAACCTCCAATGCATGAAGGAAGTATTCGTGCAGGAAGCAGACTATAGTAACCACAACTTCTGATCACTAATCAACAGTATTTTATTTGTGTGAACTGCAGGTCAAATGTGCTTTGAAGCACAATCCACACTGAAACGTGCCAGTGTTTGCAAAAACCACAGATTTTCTTCTGAGTACTTTTTTCAGTACTTATGTTTTTCTGTCCTCTTTTCGTCTTCTCTTCTAGGACTATGAGCCCACCATCTACCACCCAAAGCGTTCATCTCACAGTCTGCACCAGGATTTCACGGTGCAGTGTGAGAAGATGGACATCCCCTTCCTCTCCTATCTCCCAACGGAGGTCAGTGGCATTTTTCCTTAGTGACACATTTTAGAAGAATTTATATAATGTGTTTACAGGTTGTAACACCACTGTCACATCTTTCTGGCCTCTAGGTGTAAGTCTGTATTTAGGGTGTATTCACACCAGTATAGTTCATTCAGAACTCTGTTCACTGTGAGGGTAGGAGACACAATGAGGAAGAAAACCCTAAACCTTTCATGTTCATTTATTGGTTAATACAGAGCCACTTGTGTTTTTATCACAAAATGGCTAAATTTGAACCTTGTAGTGTAGAGTTTATCATATTTCTACCAGAACTTGAACAGAGTTTTTTTTATGTCCAACCAGAAGCGCTTTCTCCTGTACAGTCGTGTATCCCCCCCACACACCTATGTTTAGGTTGTGTTCATATACAATGCAATTTGCTTTGTGGTTTTATTCAGGTATTTGATCCATTTTAAAATGGACTAAGATTGCATTTGTAAGCAATCAAAATCAGAGTTGGTTTACACATTTAAAATACCCCAAACAAAGCGGACTTTCCAAGCAGATGGGCTAGGAATTGAGTAAAAAAAGCCTGATGTGAATGTGTATTTACAGGCTATCATATCAGCTGTGGCAAAAAAAAAAGAAAAAGAAATTTATTTTAAAAAAGTTTCAAACTTAAATTCTGCTTTTCTAGTGAGGAAGATAAACTGAACTTTTCTTTGGCTGAGACTTTAATTGCTGGTTGACCAACAACTGCTCCTGGAAATCTAACGTTTTAATTGATGAACTTAATGGCGGCTTTGTTTTGTTGCATTTGGACAGAGACAAGCTAACTATTTCCTCTTCTCATTAGACTTCTTGCCATATTAAGCTAATTAGCTGTTAGCTGCAGGCTTTACACAGGAGCAATACTGTAAATGCTATTGATATTCTCATCTTACTTAATGTGAATAAAGGCATTGCTTTCGGTTATGTTTCCTGGCAAAGATGAATAAGTGTTGGATTATTGGTTTGTGTATCTTTTTAAAATAATGTATGTTGTCTGATTAAACATGCCAAAGCTTTTCAGCTGGAGTTGAATCGTATTTAAGGACAAGAGGACAGTCTTTTGCTTAACTGCTTATAAAAGTTTCATTTTGAGCATCACAATAAAAGTTAAAAAAGTTTGTTACACCAGTTCAGGTGGGGGAACCTGAAAGTTTTCCATGGTTTTCCTTGCTCCAACATACCAGATTAAAATGAATAAATCACTGTGCAGATCTTGATAAGCTGTTGGATCCATTTGATTTGTGCTGGTGTGCTGGACCAGGGATTAATGGAGACCCGCAGGCCCTCAGGGGCCAGAGTTCCCCAACCCTGCACTAGGTAAACACTTGCATTCAGTCTGGAAATCAGATTCATGTAGGGTCCAACTTGTTGCAGTACAACAATACACTTACATGCTGTGAAACCACTGATTTATACAGTATCAGTGTGTCAGTGCTTTAGCCTGTCTCTGCTGGTTAGAGGGGTGGTGGTGTTAAAAATAGTGTCTGAGAAACTGATTTCAGGTTGATTAAAATTTCCATGTTATTCATGATGAAATGTGTTTTGTTCAGGTGCAGCTCATAAATGATGCCTACAACTTAGTGATTGATGCCATGCTGGGCTCAGATTCTGACTGTTCCAACATCAAGGAGCCATATTCTGGTATTCTGGTCACACTGAAGCAAATCAAGATTCCCATTGCTAGTGTGGACGTGCCCTCAGGTAAGTTTTAGAAACAGTGTTCATATCAGAATTAAGGCCAGCTAATGTGGGGAGATAAATGCCCAGCAAGGCATCTCCCAACGAGCCTTGGCTCCCTGAGAGGAGTTTTCAAGTGTGGATGCACACATGGAGAATAAATCTTATACTTGTGTCAGCTCAGAGAGAATTCACTAAACAGAATCTGTTTAAAGCAGCCTAAAAGTTATGAAAATGCTCATTTTTCTTTTCTGCAGGTTGGGATGCTGAAGAGCCAAGCCAGGAGGGGATAAATCCAGAAGTTCTCATCTCTCTTACAGCACCTAAGAAGTGTGCTATGAATTTCTCTGGGAAGCATTTCCTGGCCGGACGCTTCCTGCCATACGACATTCAGAAAAAATATGAGCTAAATCTCCCGGACTACCCTGGAACAGACTATCTTATAGAATTGTAACACAGATAAACATATGAGGCAGTATGGTCTCTCCTAACTTCTTTGCATTTTATAGATTGTTACTGTGATTTAATGTTAACATCTCAGTTGTTTACATCTGGAAACAAATTAGCCAAATGTGCTGTTGAGCTACTGTAGAAAGATATTTAGAAGCCGTGGCTTGAGTTGTGTCTGTTTAGGGAATGGCATGAGGAGTTTAGTGTCAGTCAATTTGTAAAAGTTGTAGCATTACACTGTTTCTGGTTTCCAGTCAGCAAAGAAAGACTTATGTATAGGATGCTAATTACAGGCACACTTTCCCTTATATAAATAATTCTAATGTTCTTATGCTTATTTGTTCTTAAGTTTACTTTGCATTTATCCTACTTACTTGAGTGTGCTGCTAAAATGATGTGGTGTAGGTTGGCGATTTAAATGTTCTATGTTTTTATCTTTTGGTTAGTCAGCCTACACCTCTGTATGATTTTGTTTTGGTTACCTCTTTTGCTTTTATAAAAGGCCTGCACAGTGGTTGTTGTACATTAAAGGAGAGGTTGAATCTCAAAGTGTATAGTATCTGGGCCTTTTCTGAAATCTCACAAAGAGCACGAATTAAAGATGCAGATGATTTATCGATGGACACATGAATATTTGTATTATCACATCACTCATTGCTGCTGTTACTGTTGGCTTGATTAGATATTTCTCTCTTTAGTTGTAATAGAAACGGACTATTTTGAGCTTAAAAGAGAGCTATTATCGGACTTTAGTATATATGCTCAGAAATACGAGTCTTAGTTGCTTTTGATGGAAATGAAAAGTTCCAAGTTAAGCTCATCTCATTGCCTCCATGTGGCCACAAAATTAATTTAAGCTCATTTTAAAGGACATCACACAAAATGCAATTTTTTGTCCATGTTGTTGTGCAGTTCTAGTTTATTAGGAATGCAGAAAATGTCAATTTATTCCCTCCTGATGCTGCGCATATATCTTTATTTTGGTAATATTTTTCAGTTGGTTTAATTTTCTCTATTTTCTATTACGCTATTACGTTTTTTTTTTTTTTTTTTTTTAATCTATTGCATTGCAGTACTTGCTATGGGTCTGCCAAATGAGTTTGTGGACTTCCGGGTAACCAATATCATAAATCAGATTTATTGTAAACTTACCAATAAAATGTTTCTCTGCTGGGAGATTAGTGTATCGCTGCTATCAAGCTACAAACATGGTGGAACAGGGAAGAGTTGAACTTCCTGTGACCTGGAGGGGGGTGGGGCATGACACGCCTCGTTCACATTTAAAGAGACGGCACCAAAACGAGTCACTGAAGACGCATCTCAGGGGTTATAAGGTGTGTGTGGAGCGAGAATACGCAGGAAATCAGACGAAAGCATTGCGGTTCTACTTTATACAGAGAATAAATGAATGATTTATATGTTAAAAAGGAGGATTTAAAAGCATGATATATCATCTTTAAGATAACACATAGATGCATTTCACTCCTGTTTAATTCATATTATTCTTACATGTCATTGTTAATTTGTTTTTGTCTAATGCTTAATATCCAAAGTTGTGGCAAAAATAGAGTTCTGAAGCATCATGACTACTTGTTGCCACAACAGATTTTCACACAGCCTTCTCAGTTAAATGATGGTCACTAAGCACCAAGCCAGAGAAGTTAAAAATGCACATCATATGCAAGTGTTAGATAAGTGCCCATTGTTACATATAGTGGCTAGCAACTGGATGTGATTAGTAATGAAAGCCATAAACAGGTGTGATCAGACTATAACCGGCTGACGAGGAAGGGCTCCCATTAGTGAGCAAAGTGTGGTGGCTTTCAGTGAGAATGACTTAAGACTGAGGCTGTTGTCCTGTTTATGGATGAGGTAATGTTTATATAAAGGCAGGGAAGCTTCTTCAGCATACTAATGCACTAATGCCCTGTGCATGTGCACATGTGTGGGTGGTTTTAGTAAGTCAGTGAAAAGGAATGTTGATGTGTCTTTTTAGTTTTACTCAGTGGTATTAACTCTGTCAGAAGGAAAGAGTAGAAAAGTGTTCGAGCTCTTCATGCTCCTGTCTGTCATGTCTGTCCAACCCCGTCAGGTAACTGAGCTGTCACCACTGTTGGTGCTTCTTTAAAGGAGTAAATGAATAATTAGCTCTGGAGTTGTTGGTGGCCTAGAGACCTGAACAGTTACTGACAGCAGCGCTTCCTGTGACATCTAGAGAAAGATGATGTGACATGCAGTGAAAAGGTTAAGTGAAGCTTGTAAAAGAGAGCATCTCTGAGTATGAAATGGATTTATATCATATACTGTACCTACATCTGAGAGGTAGAACAACACAAGCATGGAAATCAAACAGTAGGGGGCATCATAATTAAGTGCCAGTCAGACTGTTGTGAGACATGTGCTGCAGTGTGAGAAGCAACACATTTTCAAAACGTTTTTAAATGAGATTTTTTGTTTGATTCTGTTGTTGTTTCCTCTCCTCTCCCCACAATGGCCATCTTTTTTAATTACAAGAACAAAATGTCATCACATATTATCATCTTGGGCGTAAGTGCAGGCAGCTTTTTCAGTGCTGAACTGTTCTACGGAGCTGGAAAAATCATTCTGATGAGTAGAAAAGTTATGCTACGTGCAGAAATGCAGCTTGAAAAGCTGAGTTTTTAGCTTGCTCTCAAAAGTAGATAAGAACTCTGCAGATTGAAAAGAGTTTCATAGATTGTTCTGCCACCATGGAACAACATAGAAAAAGAGTTTCCAGGGGTGTCAAACTCCAGAGCCAGTATCCAGCCGGTATTTTTGTTGTCTACTATACTCTAACACAGCTGAGTGAAACTAATGAATAGACAAGAACCTGTTGGATCCATTTGATTTGCATCATGTGTGTTAGAGTAGAGTAACAGCAAAACCTGCTGGATACTGGCCCTCGAGGACTGGAGTTTGACACATGTGATGGCTACTAATTTTGTGGTGGGAGAACTAGGAATCTATCACTGACAGACATTACCTGCTGAGAGGGTTTTTAGCTCTGGTTTAAGAATGCACAATCTTAAGATTGTCATGGTTACTTAGCTTTGGGAATCTGCACGTCTCCAGCCAATCACAACCCTAACAGGTTGGAAAGCACTTGATTATTCTGTAACACTGAGTATTATTCATCCCCGTCTTTTTATTTTTCAAAGTTAAAAACTTTTCAAAGGTACAAACTTTGAAAGACATTGAGTCAGGAACTGCTGTTTAAAGTATCCATCCCCTTTTTTGTTTGTTTTAAGCCAAGTGCATTACAAACAACTGGAATTTAATCAGCATGTTTATGGCTTTTACAAGCAATATGCATGGCTCAGTTCAGTCCAAGTAAATGGCACCTCATAAGCACGTCTCGTGTCTCTGCTCCGACAACTGTTTCCTGAATGGCATGCCATATGACGCCACTTCCAGCCTTTGGCAATGCATCGCTCTGCAATCAGCAACTGTTAAAAAGTAACCAAACTGAACCAGAACTTGAACCAGACGGGGAGCAGCATCTGGCACTGTTCTGTGTGAATAAGGGAAATAAAGAAAGAGCGAGACAGAAAGCCAGATGAGGCAATGCATGTGACATTGTAGCGGAAATCTAACTTAACTGGGAACTGTGACCATGTCTTGGCTTACATTTATAAATTAGAAGTAAATCTGTAGTTTGACACTCGTTCTGTGCTTCTTAAATTACACTCCCAAACTGCAGAAGTACAGAAAGTGGGTCCATATTTGACAAGATATAAACATAAATAGGATTTTAAAGAAGGAAGCTCACCCATGCATGTGCACACCTGTTCTGTGGACAAATATAACTGCAGTGTTACAAAGGAAAGTTGCAACGAGCCACAAAGGGAACAAATACCACCGTAAATAACTCAGAAACGGTGAGATGTTGCTTGGAAGAATGGGGAAACACCCTTTTATTTTCAGCTACAGCTTCCACATGCAAACACTGCTCCACTCTTTTTCCATGCGTGTGCACAACACCCCCCCTTTCCCCCTCCATCACCAAACCTTCACCATTTTTGGATGATGATATGGGGGACCCAGATGTTCTATTTGACTGGCCAATAGCGAGGAGAGAGGGGCTGGATTGGTGTGCACTCCTGATGCCCCTTCTTTTAAAAAGCTCCTGTCTTCAACTCAGCTGCTCAGCTCACATGAGGAAGAGTAGCAGTGAGACTCCGGTTCACCGGCAGCGTCACTCACACCTGAGGAGCGGAAGCGGCTGTGCCTGCAAGATAAGGAAGATTGCTTATTCTTAGATTTGTTTTACTGCAGTGGAGGATCAGAGAGAGGAGGAAAAAGATCACCTGTAACGACAAGCATTATCACAATGCTGGAATTACTTACGCTGGCACTTTTCACCTTCCTGGGGTTGGTGCCTCTGGGTCAAGGTAAGTGATAACTGATGACTCAACTTTTATCGTTACAAAGTTTAAAAAGTGATGGAAAAACAAGACAAACACAGGAAACTGCTTTAACTGTGTATTTGCACACAAAATGTTCCAGAAAAACAGCAAAACATTGTATTTCTATACTTCTCTTCTCTAGTGTGATTTCTTAGAATCACACATGAAGTAAATAAATGCACATGTGCACCACAACTGACAGAAACAGAAGTTTTCTGTGTTCATGATATTTCCCTGTGGATGTCAGACGAGGATGATTTAAGACAAATATGTGCTGTTGTCCACTGTGCAGACAAAAAATAGCTACCAAAAAATACTGTAAATCACTCGTAAACTATCTAAAGTCCTTTTCACTAAGATGATACCTGACTGTGGTTTTATGAAAAGCCCAGCTTATTAGCTCTTAATCACTCGTGTTAACACAGCATCATGTTTCCCTACAGTGATGATTAGCATGCAAGGATATCAGGAGGTCATGAAAACTCTTCTTGTGTTGTGGTTTACCCACACAAAAAGCTCTACTGATGACATTTATAGAGCTGTTAGTGACCAACAGCTCTGGTAGCATATTTTCCACAATCAAAAGCTGCAGGGTAGTAGCAGCCACTCTGAACTGGTCATCAGCAGAAAACATTTAGCAATTTTCTAGAAAAAAGCAACACAACCAGCTACTTTTTAAAGGAGAACTTCGCTTTTTTTTAACCTGGGGTCTGTTGTCATCTTTCCTTCCATACATGTGAGTGATGTAG
>JBAMHV010000015.1:18979728-19015997 GCA_037177535.1 Pseudomugil gertrudae | reverse complement strand
CTACATCACTCACATGTATGGAAGGAAAGATGACAACAGACCCCAGGTTAAAAAAAAGCGAAGTTCTCCTTTAAGTGTGAGAAAAGGAAACAATGAAAAGGTTGATCATATCTATTCAAACTAATTTATATTGTGCATTTTTATGTGGTTAGCTAAGTGGAGTCCATGGGGTCGCTGGGGGATGTGTTCAGTGACTTGTGGTGGAGGTCGCAGGACTAGAAGACGGACCTGTATAAGGGCCTCAGTAACAGTTCAGTGTAAAGGGCGACCTGTTGAAGTGCAAAAATGTGGAAAGAGTCCATGTCCAGGTAAGCCAAATCACACTCCAAAGATCTGTTATACATCTTATTAGTCTGGTGTCTTCATCAGCCTTCATGTACATCTCTGTGGTTCCCTCATAAAAGCAAAATGCCAGCTTGTGTGCACTGAGGGCCGTCCCAGTGAGGACTGCAGTCGCTGTGTGTGCGAGGGCCACGTGCTGCGTGGGGATGTGCGCAGTGTGACTGGAGTCCCTGTAGCAGGTGCCACTGTGGCTCTGGCCAGCCATCCTAAAGCCATTCGTGCTCGTACAGACACCCAGGGGAAGTTCAGGTTCACCGGAGTCTGCGCCTCCAACTCAACACTGATCACCATCAGGAAAGAAAAGTTTGCCCCACTCACTGTTTCTACCTCCAGCAATATTATGGGGTTGTCCTGGTTACAGGCTGTCCTCGTATCAGCCGGTGAGTTCTAACAGATTATATCAATAAGCTGATTTTATTCAAACACATTCTGGTCAGTCTTATTCTAATAACCATGAAGAAACTAATGCTTCTTAATAGTTGTGTCCCTCAACAATAGTTGTATATAATAGTTTTACAGTTGCAGAGAACATTGTTAGAACTTGTTGTTAGCCATTTCATTCTGGTTGTCTAGAAAAGCCATACATTGTGAAGCACCCAGAGGACAAAGTGCGCTATGAGGGAGGACGGGTGTTGTTGTGTTGCTCCGCAACGGGATCACCAGCACCTGACAAATATTACTGGTGAGATAAATATTAATGCTCACTCCTCTGTATATCCAATTTATAAAAGATTCTTTCTACAAGAAAAAAAGAGGCCTTGTTGCATAAAACTAAAACTAACTTGATCATAAATATTAAAATATGATGAAATATGCAATTACATGTTTTTTTGCAGGCAGATTTTATATTTCACCTTCATCACAAGTAAATTTGCTGAGCTTCCTTTCTTTTTCTTTAAGGTACCACAATGGATCACTGCTGGATAGGAAAGTGTATAAGTATGAGGAGGACCTCTTACTGCAAGACCTGAAGCCTGAGCAAGCAGGAGAGTACTTCTGCAAAACCACCAGTCCTGCAGGCAGCATCAAGTCCTCCCCAGCTCTCCTGACTGTGATTGGTATGTATTAAATAGGCTCTTACATGGAAATGGTTCACCAGCATTTTACAGTTAACCTGTAAAGCTGTTTTCTATGTTTGAAAGTTGGTTTTCAGAGCCAAAAAATTCAGGTTGTAGTAAATGGCAATTTGTCTTCATCAGCAGTAAGAGAAAGTAATCTACTATGATGATAGAAAGCAGCTCATGAGGATTATAGCTCAGGATGGCTTCTATTCCAGGGCATTTGACAATGACGTATGTAGTCTTCCACAGGTTCAAGTGAAACCACTGACAAAAAGCAAACAACCACAAATCATTTGGCAGCATAAAGAGCAGCTGCTGCAGAGATTGAATACACACTTCAAGACGAATGCCAGTGCTGAGCCCCAACCAAGTCCATGAGACATGTCTGTGCATTAAGAAGAATCAAAGAAAACCGCAGCGTCCTTTAGGTGAAGCAAAAGAAAACTCAGTGCACAGACTTATTGGAAAAAAATTAGCAAAGAGAAATAATCTCAGGACAATCTGTCTGCACCAGGAAAACGTTTTTATTACGTTTACATTGGTTGAAATTACAAGTTCATAAACAGGCACTTTTCTTCTTACTATGTGAGACAGCTCTGGATACTGTTAACACCTCAAGTCAAGTTTCTCGAGAACACTCAGAGTCAAGATGAAACTAAAAACTGTCAATGAATTCTGTTTCTTTTCTCTCTCAGTCAGACAATACGTGTTTCCATGTCTGTAGCACGGAGCTACTCTATGCTCATATTCCAGATGCTCGGTAGTGAAGATTAACAAACATGGTTTTCATGGAATAGCTTTAAAGCCAATTTACCTCAGACTGCAGACAAATCCCTGCACTCCAAACGGTCAATATGACAGGTGGCACTACTTATAAGAAGAAAAAAACCTGCACCTCATGACACTCTGTTTCTTTTTCCATTTCATACAACAGGAAATTGAAAGGATTCATGTTCAGGGGAAGCTCATACATTCACAAAACAACAGCAAAGTAATGAGGTTATTTTGCCAAATTGCACAGATCCATGTATCTGCATTTATCGACATACTTGAAAGTCAGGGAGCTTAATAAGGATGCTTGACTGGAAGCTTGACCATGATGTCATGCACATTAATTAACTGGCCAATGTCAATGTGGACAGTTGTTCTTTCTTTCCAGCCCCAGTTTGAAGGCATGCAAAATAAATGTTGTCTTAATGTCTAATTACCATTTCAAGCATGCTTAATAATCTAACTTGGAAAGTTCTGGTCACTTTCATGTCAAACAAAAATTCTGTGTGTAAATCCTAAATGTTATTTTCAAATATTTTGATCAAACAGCATAATTTTATGGCAATACACAACAATTTTGAATGAATATTAAAAAAGCACATCGCTTAGTTTTCCTCCTATACTTCTCTGACACAGCTTGTGTAACTAAACTAGTATTTTTTCTTTACTCCTGACAAGAAATGACAACAATGCTGACATGTCAAATGTAATGATGTTTGATCCCTTGGCTAAGCAGATGCTGGTTCAAATCCAGTCTAACACAATCATTTCTGAAGAAATCCTGCCAGTTTCATGGCAGAGTCAAACTGACACAACTGAGATGCATCATATGAATATCAGTTATTGCTGTTCACTGATTTTATCCCCTTTGCCAACAGGCTGATTGCAGTCAACAATCTGAATGTTGGCCAGTACTGATATAAGCTGAAATATCTGTATGATTGTAATTACAATTGGTGACTGTGTGATGACTGTGACTGTAGACTTCACAGTTTGAAATGCCACTACTGGCCCTCTAATGAAGGGTAATCTGTCACTCACTTTGCATCCTATCCCATTTCTGAGCTCTGTCCTACAAGGAAACGCTAGTCTGATGTTGACTCTGTCATGTCTCTTGCTAGTTTGATTTCTTTACCTTGTTACTTCCAATAATGTCACTGCGTGTTTCTTTGTTAAATCGGTAATGGTCTGCATTAAAAACATTCAAAACATTCAAACATGTAAGCCACGATAGCCCTGGTAAAGTACATTATTAAAGTATGCTGTCGATGTCAAGATGAATCAGAAGCACTGCATCTTAATGCTGGATCCCAAAGTACTATTTGACAATTTTAAAGCAGAAACATGCACGATTTTAACACAGAGATTTTAAAACCAGACTAACAATAATATAAACCTTTCACTTTTTCTTTAGGTTAGTGCTGGTACAATAACTTGCCTTATCAACAGCTTAATACAACTTATTGTCTAATTTGCAGCTAAAGGAACACCAGCATGCAATTCTACACCTGAAACACACCTCATCAGACTCCCTGTGGACTGTGTTCAACCAGGAACGAACTCCAAGTACTACAACGCTGGCCGCTGCCCTCACAACAAATGTGCTGGTTCCCTTGACTTTGATATGCGCTGCAGAGATGGAGAAGGATTCTGCTGTGGGGTCCAGCAAATGGAGAGTCAAGTCATTGATTGTGGTAGCTATAGCCTCCCAATTCGAGCTGTGACACAATGCAGCTGCCAGAAGTGTGTGCAGCCGACGGTGTTGGTTCGTGGCAGAGTCGTCACGGCTGACAATGACGAGCCTCTGCGTTTTGGACACATTTATATTGGTAAAGACAGAGTGGGAACCACTGGATACCAAGGAGGCTTCACTTTGCAAATTACTCCTGAAACTCACAGATTAGTGGTTAATTTTGTCGATCCAACTCAACGATTTCTCGACACTCCAAAGGTGTTTATCTTTGACAAGAAAGGTGGATCCATCTACCATGATGTGAAAGTGATGAGAAAGCAGACACCTATTGATATCAATGCTGGAGAGACTAATTTTATTGATTTGGGAGAAATTAAAGGAGAAGATCCAATTGGACAGTTAGTCATTCCTCCTAATTCTTTCCACAAAGACAGTGGAGAAATCTATGAGGGAACTGTGAAAGCCAGTGTCACATTTATTGATCCAAGAAACATCACTACAGCAGCTGCAGCTCCTGGTGACCTGAACTTTGTAGATGATGAGGGTGATATGCTCCCTTTGAGGACATATGGCATGTTTTCAGTGGACTTTAGAGATGATGCCAACAAAGAGGTACTTGGAGCTGGAGCAGTCCAAGTCCTCCTTGACACGCAACATGTTAAAATGGAAGAGCACATTCCAAAAATGAAGCTCTGGTCTTTAAACCCAGAGACTGGGGTCTGGGAAGAGGAGAGCGACTTCTCCTACAGCACAACAACTGCTGGTGGCCGTGGACGGAGCAAACGTGAGGAGCGCACCTTTCTCATTGGTAACATGGAGATTAGAGAACGCAGACTCTTTAATTTAGATGTGCCTGAAAACAGGCGTTGCTATGTCAAAGTCCGTGCATACATGAGTGACAAATTCCTACCCACTGAACAGCTCGAGGGTGTTGTAATCACTCTGATAAACCTGGAGCCCAAACCGGGCTATTCGTCTAATCCTAGGGCATGGGGGCGCTTTGACAGTGTCATAACTGGACCCAATGGAGCCTGTTTACCAGCTTTCTGTGATGCCATGCGGCCTGATGCTTACACAGCTTATGTTACAGCAATGCTAGGTGGAGAAGAGCTGGAGGCAGCACCTTCCTCCCCAAAGATGAATCCAAACATAATTGGAGTGTCTCAGCCCTACCTAGATAAAATCGATTACCAGCGGTCTGATCATGAGGATACAGCTCTAAAGAAAACAGCCTTTAGAATCAACCTAGCGAAGCCTAATCAAAACAATCTTGATGAAACTAATGGACCCATATATCCATATCAGAATTTGATAGGTTGTGAAAATGCCCCCATGGATGCAAATCACTTTAGATTTTTCAGAGTGGAAAAGGACAAGTATGAGTACAATGTTGTCCCCTTTGAGGAGAATGACTTGACAACCTGGACAGGAGACTACCTCTCCTGGTGGCCAAACCCCCAGGAGTTCAGAGCATGCTTCATCAAAGTCAAGGTTCATGGACAGAAAGAGGTGATGGTCAGGTCGAGGAATCTGGGAGGAACACACCCACAGACAAAAGGTCAACTTTATGGTATTAGAGACATTCGGAGTACCCGTGACATGCGAGAGGCCAACACCTCGGCTGCCTGTGTTGAGTTTAAATGTAGTGGCATGCTGTTTGACCAAGCACAGGTGGACAGATCCCTGATATCTGTCCTTCCACAGGGCAACTGTCGCAGGATCGGCATCAACAGCCTCCTACAGGAGTATCTCATTAAACACCCACCAGTTGCTCAAAACAATGAGACGCACGCATTCAACATGTTAGCGCCTGTTGATCCTTTAGGACACAACTATGGCATTTACACAGTCACAGACCAGAACCCCAGAGTGGCCAAAGAGATAGCTATTGGGCGCTGCTTTGATGGCACCTCAGATGGTTTCTCCAGAGAGATGAAATCAGACTTTGGAGTGGCACTGACCTATAGCTGTCCCGAGAGGAAAATTAACAGGGAAAGCCTTTTCCAGCGTCTACAGACAAATCCAGGTCAGACATTGTCTCAGATGGCAAGGGACATGAGGGAGTTACAGGGTCTGCAGATGGACAGGTCATCTACCCGGGTGGTGGCTTATCCTTCGGAGCAGCGGGGCAGGACCCAAAGTCGCAGAGTTAGCTCCACACTCAGGAGGAGAGCATCCGTACGAGCACAGCAGCGCCAATAGAGCCAGCAAAAGGTAGGTTTAAAAGGATGATTGACTGATGAATGTTTACATTGGTGACAGTGAAATATGTTTTATATGTTATTTCTTTTCCATTACTAGGCAATGAGTGGAGACTGACACAATGGCATCAAGCCCAGAGAGTAAAAGCTGTCTGATGAGAAGTGGATATTCCCTCTTCACTATGAAAATCACAGAACTGAGACAGACAGCAAGATATTCATTACGTACTCTGATAGTGACTTGAAGGACTTGGCATACCAATTTCTTTCCTCCCCTTTAAAATCAAGTATCTTTTGTCTATTTTAACTTGAGACTGACATTTATTTAATTGGTCTTTTTCTTATTTTTCTTTATGATTGACTTAACAATGTTGTTCGTTGACAGTGGAGCGTCATAGAGCTTATATGTGGCCTTACTGCATTTCCTGACATGTATCAGTTCTGGTCGCCTCCAAACCTTCAAATTCAGTCAAGACCACCAGTTGTATACATATTTAACACTTTCCAATGAAATCATACTTTTTAAGATGTGAAAAAACCAACATGAAGTCCCATGTCGTATGGACACTGAGCCATTTTTCTACAAAATGAGACTCCACCATGGGAAGGTACATTCAAAACAGACAGTGAGGCATGCCACCCAGGGAACCGAGGATATTTCAAACAAGTTTTTCAATGTTATTCATTAGCTCCCCAAATTGCCAACTGTGATTCAGTCAAACATCCTTTCATACCTACTTAACATGTGCAAGACCCTGACTGTTGCCAAGACAAGCATGGATCCCACTAGTAGTCAGGAGTGACTGAGAGGTATGGCAAAATTTTCCTTTTCCTCTGAACATTTAAAAAAGTTTAAAAAAGAAAGAAAAGGAGTTATCCAAACAGTGTATTCTTCAGTGTTTCATTTTAACAGCAAAAGGCTCATTCAGAGTCTGTGAATGAACTTTGTTTCTGTTGCTGGGAAATGGATTTGCGAGCTTTCTTTGTATCTTGAAGTGCAATAATTATAATTAAACTTGAGAATCAGTCAAATTCAGTGTGCTTTTAACTATTACAGAACATGTAAAGTGCTACTGGTTAATGACACAACTGTTAGTATAAAAAGATGCTTGAAAGTCTGTGAATCCGTATGAGCTTGCTCTGTTTAGCATAAATTTGACCTACATAATATTATGGGCTAACATTTTGTTGTTCTTTTTGAAGGGTTAACAAACTTTCAGGCACCAAACCAGGCTGCAGGTATTTTGGTTGGAGTATCTTGCAAAAGACTCAGCAAATAATTGTGCCTTGTAAGCATTCTATGATACCTAACTCCTTACAAGTCTGTACATGCTATTTCTTTTAGTTTTTAATTTAATCTATTTTTTTTTATCCCTGGATGATAATTATTTAAAAGTTGTTCTTCATTTATGAAATGCAATACAGTAAAGAAAAATCACATTTTTTTTGCCAACCCAATTTCCTGGTCTATGCAACACTGCAGGTGACAATATCCACACAGACACGATAAATGTTTCCAAGTACTCAGACTGGCAGATTGTTTGATTGCTCTGCTATTTTAAATAAAGAGAGTAATAGGCACAAAGTTCACTTGGCATTAAAAACCTGGCTTGTCTACAACATTGGCTTTGGCAGACCCATTGGAGAGGCTGTTATAGCTCAACGAGTTCACATCCAAATCCAAAGGAAGCACTATGGTCCATAGAGACTCCAGGAGAGCTTGCAAGTAAATTTAATCTTAAAAATAATTAGATCCAGACTTTCACACACAGCTATACATGTTAAATTCTAGGTAACTTATATTCAGCTTAGTAATCACAACAAATTGGGCCAAAGACTGTTGCAGTAGAATATATTTAACATCTTAAAGTGCCACCTTGCACACTAAAACCCACCATGCTTTAGATATAAACTAAATTTAGCTCTATTCATTTTCTTGGAACCACATTAGAGGCATTTTTTCACTCAAGGAAAACTCCTGAAGCAAAAAAAATAGCAGTTTGTGACCCTTCAGCCATGATCACTGTCTTCTCCAAACACAGCCTGTAAAGTGAATCTGTATTGAGTGATGGTGTTGCTGCCTTTGTGACACCATCACCTAATGCGGATTCGAGAGCCTGAGGTTGTTGAACCTTCCAGGTGAAAGAAAGGAAGAAATTCCCGGCTGCATATGTAGCATCAATCCAGTAAGAAAGATGATGATTGAATCCAGGTGTGTGAAGAGATAAGTTCTCTAAAAATGCAGTGATATCTGAGGTCAGATGAGGGGGACTTAACAGATGTAGCGCAAATAAAGGAAATGTTAAACCACAGGCTTCAAGAAAAAGCGAATTGAGATTGTCTGCTGATGGATTTAATCATTCTAGAGTACAGTTTGGCAAAAAAAAACTAAATAAAAAAAGTGGAAATGTTAGTGGTCTCAGGCCTCACAGTCCGAGAGTTACAGAATCCTGAGCTTCAAAAGTGGTTGCAGATGGAAGAATGCTGCATTTCTTTTGCAGATATTTTAATGGGAGAACTGGATTATTCATGAGAGTTTATCAGGGGTTCCCAAATGACAAAGAAACAATAACAGCTTAAGTAAACCATTATGTAAGGCTTTGTTTGAGAAATTAAAATTTATTCTATGAATAGTTTTGTCTCTGCTGAACTTCAAAAAAGATTAAAGAACCTCTGCGATGTTAAGTTTAATGACCTCAGAAAGTTTCCAAAGTCTTACATGAAATGAAAACAGCTTAGGTCTGAATCCAACAGATAAACATATCACAGCAATTAACTGTTAAAGGAAAGGGAATACGCATCTCATTAGCAGCAATGCTTTATTTTACACAGAAAACATTCGCGTTAATATCATACGCATGGCTTCAAGACACTTCATGTGGTTGTGTTTTATGCTCTTTATAAACTATTTAACAGAAAAAATAGTTTTGTGTCATTATTGAGATCAAGAAAACATAAACCAGGTTTCTGTCGTCAAGATGCATTGTAGGTACTGCAAAACATAAGTAACCTTCAGAAATGCTGGGTTTCTAATTGAAAAAAATAAAGATAAAACGATAAAAAAAACAAGCTCGGGTTGGTATTTTAAGCAGTCCAAAAATAACTGGCTGTGTTTGGTAGCTTTAGTAAGTTTAGCAGTACGCAGTTTCATCTTTAAACTTTCTGCAAGTGGCTACAGGGGAGCAAGATTTGATGAGGTAATTTCAGGTTCAGCTCTGGGTTTTTCAAGTATCACAAAATTAATTAACTTCTTAGTGGATTGTATCACAATGGGAAAACATCTATAAGCATGAAGACATGGACAGTGAGCTATTCAGCAGCAGACAATACTGAGCTTATATGGTTCAGACTCTAAAGCCTGAAACTTTCTCACATGCTGGAATTATACACTTTAAGCAAATGCATTTAATAAAATACATAATTATTGTGCTTTATGGTGACTTTGATGTAATTAATTCATATATTCAAATGTGTTTTTCATTGTTTCAGTTTTCCTCCATGCTTCTCCAGATGTGTTGCTTTTCATGGTCATGCATTATTGTGACTGGGTGTCTGTAATTTGACAACCAGCATCATAGTACCACTCTGCAGGATCAGTTCATGTTATCCATTTGCTTTACCACTTTGTCCAATTAAATGAAAATATAAGTTTAAGAATTGCGTTCTTGGAGGAACTCTTCACCATGGTGACTAAAACAGTTGAGGAGAAGCTAGGTCTTGCGCCTAATCGGCCTACTCTGTGACACAATTACCTAAAACTGGTCTATTTTTAATTAAATACTTAAGTACACATATTTACTAAATATTGTGAATGTTTCTTAATGTGCTTCACAACTGGTACAGTTGTTACTGCATTGACATACACCATTGAAACCAGGGCATGCTCAGATTTTTTGAATGACATTTTAATCTTTGGTCACAACTTATCCATTATCTGCACCGCTTATTCCAATTCAGGGTCAGGGGCAGCTTATCCCAGGGAGTATATCCCAGCAACCATTTAGCGGGAGATGATGTACACCCTGGACAGGACAACTTAGCCCTGATGAAATGTCTTCCTTGCACTGCAGAATCTCATTTCCTAGAAAACCATTTTAAATACATATCTCTTGTCCTCAAATGTTAGAGGGACGTCTCCCTACTTTTCATTTTATGTAACAGGTATATCTAAATATGCAGGACTGAGATGAACTCAAAACTATTTTAAAAAGGCTTTTAAAAGTGTTGAAGAGGATTGTTTTTATAAATCATAAACCACATAATCTTTGTCACAATAAATGTTTCATTTGATTTTAAAGCAAGAAAGTAAAAGTCTGAATCTATTAGAGACATCCAGCAATTTATATAAAACTGTGTGAACAGTCTAATCTCTTCTTCATACAAGGGTGTTTGTTTGACACTTTGCCCAAATGCAGTAAAATAATTACAGTAATAACTCTTGACAATATTGCAAAACATAATCATTGCATGGTGATGCAGCACTTATTCTGAATTATGATTTTATGTGTAAATTATGTACTGTGCTGAAACTGTTATGATTATATGAACAAAAAACTGTAAATAAAAGATTTTGTGTAAACGTTTTGATTGCTACATCATAGTTAGCCATTCAGAGCTAAGTCAAACCATAGTTTTAATGTGCATTTATAAAAATAGGAACAATGAGACACAATAGATATACCATCATAATGGTATGTGATTTGTCAATCAAATAATGAAAATAAATACATTAATTTAGCACAAATACAAAAAAAACTGTTTCCATGGAACAAAATAAAAGCAGAAAACAGCACATGCCTTAATACAGTCTAAGAAATATAACTAAACCTAACAAGTTAGTTTCCTCTTTGCCTTCTTTTACTCGTGTCATGCCAAAATGTGATAATAAAAAAATACTCCTGCAGAATTATCAATAATGCTTACATTGAATTTCATTCTGACACAACATAGCTTCATGTATGTTGCCGTTACTCTTCAGATGATGAGTTATAGCGCTACATGCACATCTTTGGAGCATGTACCCGACAGTCTCACCTCCAATTATTGCCTTAGAGTTGCACAACAGTGTGCACAGTGAGGAAGAAACCCAGCATTTCGCCACTCTGTCATTGACACCTTCCTGACGGAGCTCTGTACATCTGCCAGCAAAAGGGGCTGGAGGAAATATAGTGAGTGCCTTCTTCTGCAAGCAGAGGAATAAAGAAAACACACTGGCATCAGTGTGCATGTTAATGCAGCTAGAAAAACACGTTCTCCCCAGTCAATGGTCCATTTCAGGCCATGAACTTTCCTCTGGCACCTTATTAGCCATTTCTCTTAAATCCCACTGCGTCAGTAGCCGACAAACCTGTCTGTGCAACGGGCAGAAATACAGACTAATGCTGAAGGAGACGCCTCTGCACTGGAACAGCCAGCAGCCGTGTACACTGCTACTCATTTTTCTGCTCCTTTACATTAACTGTCATTACAATTAAACACACACACATAAAACATAACAAAAAAAGAACATCTAAAAAAACTATCAATGTTTAAAAGGAAGTCTGCTGCATGACATCACTGCAATAAGTTTAGAGACCACACAGCTCAAGAGGTGTGTCCGACAGTTTGAGCATGAAAGTAATGTTTGTTTATGACAGAAAAACCACCAAAGGCGAAACAATTTCAGTGTGTGTCAGGCCGTTTACTTTCTCCAAGTATTAACAATAAATACACAGACCATTATTACACAAATGCTTCAGTAAAACATTTTGGAAGGACATTAATGGTCAGCATCTGTCTTGCTCAGACATGATGTTAATGATGCTGAGTTATATGTAGAGACACTTACTGACTGTTGTTCAGGCTGACGCTATGTGTGTTTCTGAAATCCAAATTTTAGCAACAGGCAGGTCTGAGACCTTGGGTGTGAGACTATTTTTATTATTTGAATACTTGTGATTTGGCATTTATGTACCACATAAAGAGAAAAGTTTCACCATCACCATGTTTGCCATCTGATTTTACTTTTCTCCAGCAACCTCGCTTATCAGACCCAATAACTACGTTTACACTTTGGCACATTTTATCAAGACATTAAGCCTAAAAACACACAAATAGTTCAGTCTACACTGAAAACAAAAGTAGTATTTAGAACCCCCCAAACACAAAAGCAAACTTTACAAACAGCCTCTGATAATTGTAGAGGCCAGCACGACTGGATCATGTGACATGTTCACAGCACCATGAGAGAACATCGGAGGTAAGCTGGAGTGCTGCAGTCAGCTTCTAATGGACCAAGGACATCCATGGTTTGATTTTGGTAAAAGTAACAAAAATGTATAATAAAAAAGAGCCTATTTTATGAAATGTTTGAAACTGGAAAATTCTTTAGTGTACTGCAGCAGCAGCCATGGCTCTAAGCTTTAAATAAAGCAAACATTAACTTGTAAGGTAAATTAGGTAAATTAATTAAGACACATTCAAAACACAAAATATTTAGATGTAATATTTCCATAAGAAATAAAATAATCTTCTTAGGAAATGTTTAACTATTACAGCAACAAGTGAAAATCCTCTCTTCATGCTACATCTGCTCTGGTGTTTCATAACGATCGGCTGTGGAGTCTCAACTCTACATGTTCAGGGCTCGTGCTGATCCTCTACCTGCAATTTCAGCAAGAAAGACAATTCCATGATGTCATGCCCACTTCACTCAACTTCCCTGATCCAGCCTGAGATTGCAGCAGTCAAAGCAGAACCAGCTCAGAGGAACGATAAGGCTCTGGAATGTTTTCAGACGGCTTCTGTTTGTGGAAAAAAAGTCTTAAAATAAGGGTGAAGCAGCAGCTGTGCTGATGTAATTCAGTTTTTCTGATCCACTGGAAAAGGCTTTAAGGAGAGACAACTTGCATGCTTCACGTACACGTTGCCATCATCCAGCTTGACTTCATGCACTTTTTGCTGTAAAAATGAACAGACAGGAAAAGATGGATGATGCTGAACCACAGTGGGAACCAATCAAACCTCATTCTGTTGAATATGTTTTAATTACATTTATGTTCACTCCAAGATGCAGCCCACACTTTTTATGGTACAACAACACATATTTCAGTTTCTAAGAATGTCTCATTTACAAAAATGTGATTGATGGTTTTCACCTGCATGTGTTTCATGTGTTTTTACTCTATACTGTTCAACCAACTTTAGTTCTGGTTACGGGAACCATTCTTTTGATATGTTTACGCAATGTGACAACATTGTTTCCCTCTTGAGTTACAGGGATCTTTGTGTTTGTTTTTTATTTTTTGCAAAAAAGATAAGCCTACTGTATTAATAACGAGAAAGTAAAAAAAATGCATAAATATCTCTAGCACATCCCAAACATGTTTATGGGCTTAGGATCTGAACTAGATTAGGAAATTAGGAAAAAAAACGGCTTCGTGAGGATTTAAAAAAGTCCTTTTTTTTGGACCAGAAAGTGTATGCTTAGCTTATATGAGAATATAATATATTATAATATTATATTATTGTATTATATATTATGTTTTCACCTTTATTAGGTGACAACATAATGCATTATAAACAAATGTGCACACTAACCTGCAAGGCTGTTCCTGACTTCCCAGTTCTGAGATCAAAGTTATAGTCGTGCCAGGGACAGAAGACCTGCAGGACTCCATCTGCCTCCTCGATGTCCCCCTCACAAAGAGGACCACCTGCGTGTCCATACAGGAAACAGTTCATTACAAACTCGTATAAAAGCATCATCCTCATGTGAAGCTTTCTGCTAACTGTGTGAAACCCAGCCAGCAGGGGGCAGGTGCAAAAGATCCCCACTCAGAGGATGAGAGTCCAGTGAAGCATTTACAGATGTTTAATGTTTACATTTAATTTAACTGATGCAAGCACATGATGGGTTAAATTAGGCGAGAAAGAAGTGTGTTTCTGTTTAAAACATGTTTTTTTTTTACCGGAATGTGCACAGCGGGCATCCATGGCAAAAAACTCCCCGTTCACATAGAAAAGACAGACATCAGCGTCGTAACCGAGAGAGGAGTGCATTAGTCGGCAGCGTTTCTTGGAAAGCTCCGAGGCTGGGCCTATGAGCCTCCATGAAACAGCCTCCGTCTCTCCCCTTTCATCTCCGGAGCCAGAAGCCATAAGGGGGTTTGGGTAATTTGCGCAGCTACAGGACTTCTTTTCCCAAACGATTTTTGCTGTTTCCTGCGTGCAAATGTTCCATATTAAGCAGCGCGCAGAGATGTGCAGCGCTCATCCGCGCGGACTGCGCTGCCTGTCCGCAAAGCAGCCAGGACCACGTCACAGAGGCACCGCATCCTGATATGGCACTGACAGAGCAAAAGAAGCACATATATCATTCACAAACCCACATTTAAATTGTATGAGAAATGCGTCAAATCTGGGTATGTCTAAAAGTAACCCTCCAAGTAGCAGCTGGAGCAACATTTCTCTTTAAGGAAAAACCTCAATTAAAAAAAGAGTACACGGTGTAAATAACTGTTAATATAGACACAGACAGACCCTACTTGTTCTTTGATTATGGGGTCATTCTGTGACATTAACAGTTTCAAACAACCCTGAAACATTTCTGTGTGCTTCCATGGTGGCCTGTGGAGTTTACTGAAAACATGTCCTCCTGGACGCATTCCCATGAAGTGTGGTAACTGTGGGGTACGACTTTTTATGTAGTGTAAAAATAGTTGCAAACAATTTTTCAATTATCAGTAACAAAGCCTGTTTTTGTTCTTTCATGGCAGCAGAGGCTCCGAGCTGCAGTGTTGCAGACAGGTATTTGGCTCATTTCCTTGGACTGAGGTTTGTTTTGTGTGGTGTTTTTTTCCCCACAGACCATCTCTTAGCATCCCTAGTTCTGAAGAGTCTGTCTTTCCACTTGTGCTTCAGATAATACGCGATTTGATATTGTCTTTCACTGCAGGAAATCACCATTTTAGTTAGTAGTGGTGTATCAAATAAAGATCTAATAGAGCAGAGAAAACTTCTGTCAGCAACTTTCCCTTGTAGCTGTCCAGATCTACTAATGATAGATTGATTACTCATAATTATCTTCAGTGTGGCCTAAAGTAAGCTTTTAAATAACACTCAAGCTGAACTATTTGAAATCATGCATTTAGTCCATTTAGCAATAAAAAGAAAAACTATAAATGATCTGTGTCTTTTAATCTATTATTCATATTGTCACCATTTGGCAGAAATAATGCAACTGGTGAGTTTAAAGCTTTTACGTCTAGACTGGAGTGATGCATCACATGGCTGCCTGTTTGGATTTGTGACTTTAGAAAGTGAGTCATGTAAGAGTGCTGGGTACATGCCGAGGACGGCAGCAACGCTGTGAAGTGTTGTTTTCTTAGAGGATGAAAGAACGCTTCTGCATCTTGTCAGAAGTTGCATCTGAGAGAAGAGAAGGGAAAGCCAATGTAAAGAAATCTGAGCTTAGTGACCATGTTTTTAATTATGCATTATTTTCACCAAGCTTGATTCCAACTGTGAACTTCTTCAAGTAGCCTAGCAATTAAAGTGGGAACTCTGTGATATTCTACTTAAACAACCTTTTGAATTTTATATATTTCTTTCATGTTAAAGTTACTTGTTGAATTACACTAGATTACATTTAAATTATACCAAAAGTACCAGCATTAAACTCAACTGACACACACTTATTAGTTTATTTTTTCTCTGCAGCTTCTTCTCATACAGCGTGCTCAGGGTTGTATGTTTTCAAATGTGCTAAGAGTTAATTATTAGAAAGTTAGTTCCCTAGTTTATGAATTGGGTCAAACAGAATTAATCCAAATAGTAAAGTGATAAACTCACACCTGTGCTCTGACATGCCCAAAGGCAACAAAACATGCAATACACACGTACTGAATAAAACTAAACGATCTCCAAATTATTATAAATTTAGCAGAAAAGATTTTTTCATGAAAATGATGCATTCTGGAAAATCTGAACCACATGGCTGGAGGGGGATTACCGTAATAAACACAACTGCAGACGATGAGGTAAAAAAAAAAGCCAGAATGATCACAGGAGCATTGCATTGTCCATAAATTTCTTTAACTTCTCATTCCAGAGCTCTGACCGCTGCACAGTCTTACTGTTTGCATGGGACAAAATTTGGTGTGGAGAAAATCTGGCGCAGACGAGACATTAGCCCATGAATGGAGCCAGAACTCATCCATCATTAGCTTCATCTTCTCCTCAACCCAGAAACCACTCTCGAAAGTCTCCTAATTCACCCTGGAGGAGAAGCTCTCCAGCCAATGTGGTTTTCATTAGCTATAAGCAAATGCTCAGGCCAAACTCAAACCTCAGTCTCTGCTTTGCTCCTTGTTCTACTGAAGCTTGTTATTCAAGCGCTTCTTGTTATCATGTAGATAGTTGGACATCCAGATTTACAGGATTCCAACTGACCTTTTTTATAACAATAAATGCATTTTTTGTTTTTAACTTGTCCTTTACTGTGAAACATGAACAACCACAGCATCATTATGTCACCTCAAATACAAATCCAGACTCAGCATTGATGTTTAGTGAACAGGACAATGAAGCCACAACCTCACTTATCAGCCAAGTTTCAATGTCTACCCCAAAAAACTCACAAAACAGGCTTTCACCAAGTGCTAATCCATTTTTATTAGTTTTTTGAGCCGCTGTACCCTTTTTGTTTCCCTGCTGCGAGGTAGATGAGATCAGCACCATTCTTATTTCTGTGAATTAAATATGAAACTATGCACAGAAAGACAGAATTACACTGGCAGGTTCTAATTTGACAGTCATACATGTATAAATATAAAATATATATATTTTTCTGGCTCCAGTCACAGCTTGCATCATTTCGATGCTTTGTCAGGGGTTGTAACATATCCGACACTGAAAGGCTTCTATTCATCAGCTCTTTCAAAGCATTTGTATTATCTAATTTTAACAGGTAATGTCTAACATAAAGATAGAAAAATAAATGTCATACAAGAGTGGAAAAATAATAGTCTTATTTTACTACTCCTCCAACTTCCTGGTTAAACTATAGAGAATGTACAAACAAGTATGCAACACATTTTCTGATCAGACAACGGCTTGTACAGAAACTGTACTCTCCTAACATACCCAAATTACTCTCTACCTATATTACTTATGCAGAAATACTCTGTTTTTATGTTCTCTTTCAAAAAAGATTAACATAGATGCATTTAAAATACTTTTTTATGGGAATAGTTAACTTTAGACAGAATAAAAAAACATTGTTTTCAAGGATTGTGGTTGACATTGATGCACAAACTCCTCAGCAAGAGGGAGATCCTCTGCAAAAGATATATGGAGGCAACTCTGCTGTCTTTGCTGTTGTTTTATGATGTTTAAATCTGGTCACCTCATTCTTATTCTTAATCATGTGTTCAGGAGACAAGTCTTAGCAGTGTTTATGAGCACATCAGAATCTTGGAAAACAGTACCAAGGTTTGGGAACTGTTTTTACTCCACTGGCATCTGCAACGTAGTCTAATTCATATGTTGTTTTATGACCGTGCAGAACAATAATCAGATCTAATGACACAAGATGGCTGCTAACGCCATTAAAGATTCACATTATTAAACTGCTGGCAGCAGCTAAAGCAGACTGAGGACAACCTTTGGGTTTTCCATACATAAAGCTTCCTGAATGAAGGATAAAAAAGGGTGAAAAACCAGATTAGTCCCAATTTTGGCACAAAAAGAGACCTCTTCCTGCTAACTGGCAACCAATGTTTGACCTCTGTGGATCCGAGTTATACACAAAGACAGTTTAATTGTAAATTTTCACTTCTAAGATTTGATTTGCTTAGTTATTATATTATATTTTCTAAAGAAAACTTTCAATAAACTAGATATGAACAAAAAGGGAACTTTTTAAATGTCTTTTCCCCACAAGTAGGGGAAACACATCATTTAACTGTACCTATGAGACTCAGAGGGCATGACATCAAGTCTCTGAGTCACTTTCTGTAAAATCTACACCACAACTCACCTTCACCTCCATGGCACATATGTCTGCGGGAAAGATCAGACTATTCTACATTCCTTCCATCGTGTCCTCAGTTCTGATTATATCCAGACACAATACATCTTGTTCTTCAAGGTTCCCAGTTTACCAAAAAGACAGCTCGGGGAGGTTCTGTCTAAAAAAATTAAGGAAGAGTTCACCATTTGAAAGTGTAGATGTATTTTGCAACTATAGCAATATAGTATATATTTGGGCAAAAAGTGTTTAATCAGCCACCAATAGTGCAAGTACTCCAAATTAAAAAGATGAGAGGCCTGTAATTTACATCACTTCAACTGAGAGAAAATGGGGAAAAAAAATCCCCCCAAAATTACCCTGTCCGATTAAAACAAAAAAAAAAAAAAGCAAATCATGGTGGAAAATAAGTGTTTGGTTAATAACAAAAAAGTTCATCACAATACTTTGTTATATAACCTTTGTTGGTAATGACAGAGGTCGATCAGTTTCTGTAAGTCATGCAATTTCACACACTTTGCTGGTATTTCGGCCCATTGAAGCAGATCTCCTCTAGAACAGTGATGTTTTGTGACTGTTGCTTGGCAACACAGACTTTCAACTCCATCCAAAGTTTTTTTTTTTAATCAGGTTGAGATCTGCAGACTAACCAGGCCACTCCAGGACCTTGAAATGCTTCCTATTAAGTCACTTTATCGTTGCCCGGGTGGTGTGTTTGGGATCATTGTTGAGGAAAGACCCAGCCATGGTTCATCTGCAATACTCTTGCTGATGAATTGAACTTTTCACTCAAATTCTAACAATACATTGCCATATTAATTCTTTCCTTTACATCCATCGTCCTGCTCACTTTACAGAAAACAGCCCCAGAGCATAATGTTTCCTCCCTCATGCTTCACAGTGGTTTTCTTTGGATTCAACATTCATTTAGCATTCTTTCTCTTCCCAACTTGACAAGAAGAGTTTTTACCAAAAAGTTCCGTTTTGGTTTCATCTGACCATATGGCATTCTTCCAATCCTCTTCTGGATCATCTAAAGGCTCTCTAAAGGCAAACTTCAGATTCAATTCAATTCTATTTGTTCTATTTGTCACTTCATGACAAGGTCATCTTGGTGTACTTCACAGACATACAGTAAATTTGAGTCACTTCATGAAAATGAGCCTAGCTAAAGGAAACCAAAAGATTGCATCAAATCTTGTCTTCAATCCATTCCCCAACCTGAGCTGCATGAGGCGACAGTTGTAAGGAAAACTCTCTATTAAGGCAAAACCTCCAGCAGAACCCGACTCAGGGAGGGCAACCATCTGCCTCGACTGACTGGGGTGGAGAAGAGAGGAAAGACAGATTAACACACCCACACACACCCACACACACTGCGGCTTTTATCCATGAAGACCTGCAGAAAAGATAAATAACTGAATGATGTTAATACTCTCATATATTAATACATAAAAGGGGAGCAAAGAAAGGAAAACTAATGGCTGGCTAAACTATCCCTAACTGCAAGATTAGTTAAAAAAGAGGTCTTAAGCTTAATTTTAAAAGTAGGGAGAGTGTCTGCCTCCCATACCCACAGTGAGTCTGACTGTTTGAGGTTGTGGACAGGTGTCTTTTATACAGATAGTGAGTCCAAACAGGTGTCATCATTACAGGTAACAAGTGGAGCACAGAGGAGCCCCTTAAAGAAGCAGTTACATGTCTGTGAAAGACAGAAATATTACTTGTTTGTAGGTGACCAAATACCTTTTTTACAGAGGAATTTACCAATTAATTCATTAGAAATCCTACATATAAAATTTTGTGACCACATCTGTTGTTTGCGAACCTGACATTGTTCGTACGATTACATTCAGTCGAGAATGTGTCACAGATGGGAATTTGAGAACAAAACTAAACATTCCAGGCTAAAATCCAAGAACACAGACCAGACAGACAGACTTGACAAGGAACAGACTGATGCAAACACCAGAAACAAGCAATGGATCGCTCAGGACGGAAAGCTGACTGACAACATGACTAAAGTCTGTCAATCAGATTGTATGAAGACGAACTGGCTGATGAAAGGAGGAAAAGCTTGTCAGCAATGACACAATGACTCACTATCAATGCACACAAAAAAATTTAGACTATTTGTAAATAGATCTTAAGCTCTTTTTTGAGCCTATATGCCAATATCAAAAACAGTAACAGTTATAAAGAATGAATTTATAAATTACTTTCAATCTATAACAAGCACGAGAAAAATCACCCTATAAGTCCAAAGCAAAGAAAACACTTCACAAAAAGTGCACATGCTTTCACTGAGACATCCATGTGCTCATAGATCATCCAACTCCCCCACAGAAGCAGAAACAGGCAGCACACACACCATTCTATGACACCGTTATAAAACACATGCGTGACACCTATAAACCTATCTCACCATGGTGAGCAGACATTTTGCTACGCAGCACAGTGTTCTCCTCACGGACCCATAATCTCCTGACCCTCTCACAGTCTACAGATGTCTACACCAACAGGATCTCTGAAATACATCAGCCTATTATTAATACCCAAGTCTGAGGCACACAGAAGCCAGCAAATGTAGTCTTGGGTCTACTGGGCCAACAACCTGTAATTTATCATGGCTTGTGGGCCATTTGGCTATTTGCCAATTTAGCTTTAGCTTCCCTTGCCTCTGAGAGCAGTGGACATGGATCCAGTCAATGCAAATCTCCTGTACATACTGTAGAAGCACTATTTACTCAGAGACAGGTATGTCATAAATACAATCGAAACAGAAGGTAAAAGAACATAAAAGATCCCCCATGAGGGAGAACAAAAGAAAGATACTATTGTTAGAGTTTTACATTTCAAAGTAGGTCATGGAGACATTGCTCAGAACCTGCGGGTGCTGTTCCAGATTAAATCTGAGGTTCAGGGTTTTCTTTTGAAAGCTACTTCAAGCCTCAGCGATTTGTATGTGCCCCATAACAGTGATCTTATGTGGACACGGTGCATTACCTGCCCCCCCCCTAACACAGAAGAAGTGTTCTTATGGAAGAATATTACTGTCTGGAACACATAATAGGTCAGAGACTCAATGATGGGGGCTGGTCGCTCTGTTACAAGATAAACATTTTTTTTTTCTTTATGACAGACCAATCAAAAAACAGCCCATATTGGTGAGAAGTACTTTTCAGGCTGCCAGTTTGTGAGACATGAACTACATCATAGTTACTCAAGAGATCAACAAAATCATTTCATGATAAATCTGAGCCTCGGTTATATTCTAGCTTCAATAGATCTAACATGTTCAACCTTTGAACGTGGCTTAATGGCTGGGGAACACAGAAACCATTACTAAAACAACACCACACCGGACATACCCATCAATCATACTGAGCAGAGGCTTTTCACAGTGATTTGAAGACATTTTAAAAAGAAAGTCCAACTCTTTAAAAGGCTATTTGATAATCAATGAAATAAAAAATTAAGCACATATTGTTCCTTGCCACATCAAAACATTTGGACAATAAGTCTCTCAAACTCTATTGTGTTAGTGATTGTGAGCAAGCAGAGGACTCGTGGTGCGGGATCGATTTCTTAAAAGGGTTCCACCTATCTGGGAAAGATAAAACTCAGACTAAAAGGTCTCATAGACTGAAATTCAACATGCTAGCTGCTTTTATAAATACTTTAGGGAGATTTCCACAAGTGAAGTTGTATTTAAAAATGCTTTTGTGTGTCAAAAGGTGTTTCTATCCATGTGAAGCTTTCATATTGTTTTCTAAGATTTTTATTCGGTTAACCATTGTCAGACCTGTTCAAACCCTAATCAATTAACTAAACTTCATGTAAAGAATAAAACAAACAGCAACTATTATCTCAAATGGAAGCAATACAAAAGTTCTAACTAATGTCTGAGTCAAAGTCTAATATGTCATAAAAATGAGTCAAATATGTCAAAAGGAATTGGGAACTGATTATTATTACAGTCTTAAGAAATCATTTCTGGTCCCTGTTGTGAAACAGACATTATTCAAACACAGAAAACTGTTGTAAAGGAGAGTGGCACAGAGTCCACGTATGCCTGGCCCAGCAGACCTGAATCAAATGAATGAGTCAAAGCTTGATAAGCTGCTGGATCCATTTGATTTGAATCAGGTGTGCTGGGCCAGGGATACATGAAAAATGAGCAGGATGAGGACCAGGGTTCCCTACCCCTGATTTAGATACTCAACCAGCTTTGCCAAAACAGCAGCATCTGTCAGCCTGAAACTAACAATATTGCTTAAAAATTTACATGCAAGTATTGGTCATTTATCTTTTTTAGGAATATGTTTGTTTAAACACAGCTTATTGATCTGATCACAATCATTTAGCCTGACATAACAACTACCTGCCTGTGAAGTGCATCGAAATGCCGTTTTGAATTGGTTTTACATAAAAAACTGTTAAATTGAGCTGAATATAAGATAATAATAAATGTTAAATTAATACAGTATATAATATGCTATGTACAGCATACACTTAACAATTATGCACTTGTAAATATGATCTAAGTCTTTTCCTGTTAGTGCTTAGGTTTACTTCCTTACCTATCCACTTATCTCCCAACAGCTATAAGCTACAGTTAAGATACCTAACCAGCAGATGCAGTTATGTTACACATTACAGACTCAAAACAACAGTTTTACTCAAACGTGGTTAAATATAATTGGATGTCATCTTTAAACTTTCAGGCTCACTAAATGGTCCCAAATTGTAATGGGACTGGGCGGAAGTCTATATGTCTATAAGCATCTTGTGTAGTCATGTTGTATTTATTTTCCATTTCACACTTGCAACTTTCAGAACAGTACTGCTTCACCGGAGCATGCTTTTGCTGCAAACGCGCACATATCTAGTCCACTTCCTACGATGCTTATCAGACATATCTTGGTGTAGTGATATTGAAACAGCAAGCAAGATTGTGTAACTGCAACGATGGAAAATAGAAAGGGATCACCTTCTGAAGATGATTACAATGTAAAGTTTCATCTGTTTTCTCTGACTTACCCGAATGCATCACTGGTGTTTAAAAGCCTTTAAAAAGCACTGCATAAACATACTTGGCTTAACTCAGCCTTATAAATAAGCCACAATTATTTCCTTGGAGTGCAGTGTTTGCATTGCCAGCAGGTATTGCATTATGCAGCATTTTGCCTTAAGTATCTGATTAATAAAAAAAAAAAAACGTCTGTGTAGATCTGGAAACGTGTGCAATTTGCATATGTAGCTCATTTCTGCTGATACGGCTCATAAAATTGTGTACTCACCAAACCTCTTTGTCTCAACCAGTAACCACAGTCTTACTTATGTAGTACAATACAATGGTTTTCACAGTAACTATTTTATAGTAATACCATCATACTGAGCCACTTCACCTACAACATGCAACTTACATGCTTATTTTAGCATGTAAGATTTGTCCATTTCCATTTTCAGCATCCAACTTAAAAAATTGCACAGGAATAATTCTTGCTGTCCCCAGCAACAGACAAAGATAGCTTTGACTTGGAAGAGTAATGCTGGTTGCTCATATGTCTGTGTGTCACAAATAACAAAGCCTAATGAGATTTGTAATAAAGCAACCATAACCTATTTTCCTGAACATGCTATTTCCCTCCACATGAAGCTGAAAAATCATCTCACAATGGGTGTTGACACAGTTTTTTTTTCTTTGTAGTAAAATTAATCGTGGTGAAATGAGAAAGACTTGCTGTTTTATTTCTTCCATTGTTTTCTTAGATATTTTGGGAACCACAAGTAGACCTGCAGTCTGAGAGCGAAGTGCTCTGTGTGGAACATGTGGAACTAAGAGGTCTTTCATAATCCACAAAACAAAACAAAGAAACAAAAAAACCTGTATAGAGTATTGGGTATAACCAAACATCCATCCATCCATTTTCTACCGCTTTTCCCTGAATGGGGTCGCGGGGGGGCTGGAGCCAATCCCAGCTCACAACAGGCAGGAGGTGGGGTACACCCTGGACAGGTCGCCAGTCCATCACAGGGCCCACACACAGAGACAAACAACCATGCACACACACTCCTATGGGCAATTTAGAGTCTTCTTGCTGTTAGGCCACAGTGCTAACCAACTGCGCCACCGTGCAGCCCAACCAAACATTTTTACGTTATTTCACAGCTCAAGCACAGGAAGTGTTTTTTGATAATAATCAAAACTTCATGTGAACCACAAAGTCATTTTTTATGAACGATGTCTTGTTACTGCAGAAGCCTCAGATCAAATAATTGATTAATGAAGCAGCTGCTCTGACGCAGCTGTATCTTATCAGCAAGTAAGCCATCCCGACAATGTATTGCATGTTTAAACTATCTGACTTTCTAACAAGCAGTTCTGAAGGGGTCATACTGACTCTTTAACATAACACTGTTATAAGAAACCACGAACAATCAGTTGGACCAAAGTTTGTCCACTTTTTGACATCTTTTACCTGCTCAGAAAGTTATGTAGGGCAAAGTCTCAGGGACTGAAACAGAAAAACAAATTAGCAAAGGCACACTAAAGTAACACATGTGGATAGAAGTACATTTCCATGTAATACTTGAAAATCAATTTGCTGAATCTGCACTCATTACACACGGTTGTTTGAATTTGCAGTTATACATATTTTTAAAAGATTAATTCAAGCCTTTTCTTTTTATCCAAGCACCATTCCTCAATCCTGACAGGACACTCATCTTTTCCACAGGTTATGCTGCTTGTGCTGCTACATATTTCTGCAGAAATGAGGAACTAATTATTAATAAATATACAATAAACTTTTTTTTATACAAATTCTGAACTGTAGCTCACTCAGATTAGTGGAACCATACCCACTGATAGTGAGAGGTTATCTGTCCTACAGTCCTTCAGAGCCCTGCATGATAAATTCTCGATTGTTTAAAATTCTTACATAATTGCCACTGGATTAGACCTCAGCTATCCTGCATTATCCTGCACCATAAGCTGTTTTGCCAGATCACGACTGGCCTGTAAAACGAGAAATCTGAGACCTTGAAAAGAATATCATACAGAGGCTACTGCTGAGAGCCAGACATTTCAGGCAAGCATTTGTCAAAAGAGATGAACAAGATAAAATACTGTTGTGTTTTCAGGGACTGTAAGATGTAACCACTTTTACAGAGTTGTGCAATGAGGTCACCGTAACCAATTGGTTGCATATAAACATGTCTTTTTAGTTTTTGTTCTGTTCCCAAGAAGCTCCATCAGCTTTCCTCCTTTTCCATATTTTGTCCAACTTTCTCTTGTTTCATCTTTCTTTGCCAATATCTTTTTTTCTAAATGGTTTTGATTTCCCAAGTTCAAATTAAGTAAGGGCCGTCAATCAACCAGCTGCTGTTGTGACACTGATTAATGACAGCTATTATGTGCACGATTGAACCCTAGAAGTAAACTAATAAATAGGCCAAGTTGCACTCATGAGCAACCGAAACTAAACAAAGACTAAGGAATATTCTGGCGAGAAGCCAGGGGTGTTAATCACAGGCCTCTGTTTGTGTACCAGCAGTGGATTATTATACAGAAAGCCCAACAACATCTGGAGACCTGTCAAGCTATTGAGGGAGATTTGCAAAAAACTGTAATATTCAAAACTTAAAAAAGACAAGAAACAGAGGCTTGTGAAGCCCAAGAACAAACGCGTACGATCACAACTGAACTATCAGATAAGAAGTCCTCGTCTGTTTTATCCATCCACTCTCCTTTAATGGCAAACACAGAACGTCTGACTCTCTCTGTCTCATGGTATGCCGGTCTAAAGATACACTCTGTATTGTTCCCCCTCTCATCCTCTTTATCCACATCCTGTCTGTCCGCTCGCTGTATCCAAATACCTTTAAATACCTGTCTTTTCATTCCCGTACTGACTGCCAAATACTCGGAATACCAATGCCATTTCCCATTTGATGAGATAGATCTAGTCAAGGCTCTATGTGAACTCAGGGGAATGGGGCACTGAGAAGTCTGGCTTCAACACAAACCATTCACATAGCATGGTATTATTGCTTTGTGCAAAACGATGATGGTGGATATGCTCCCTAAGTCATAAATACCATTTTAAAGCCATACAAAACACAACAAAGCAGGATTACTTGTATAGAGGAGGCAGCCCGATTCATATTCAAATGTCCTAAACCTTGTATCAAAGTAATTCTTTCCATGTTTTCAGGCTTTGTTTATGTGTCCATAAGGTGTGTTCTCACACTAAGGCTCTGTACAAACACTCATGGGACCACAGCTAAATATCTGCGTGTAATAAAATCAAAGAAACGTCAAATCAATGACAGAAAAATAAAATATTGCATAAGAAGACAAAGAAAGATGGCACAGTTTACGGGACGGAGCCATAAAAGCAAAGCGGCTAAAGGAGCCTGTAAACCTTTCTGTGAACCTGATTATAATGACTTCTAATTCTACCTTCAAAAAGCCAAAGAACAAAAGAAAGAATGTATCAGCTCCTTGCTAATCACAAAAATAGAGCTGAATCTGGATCTCTGCAGGCTTTACAGTGGATACCATGACCCAATGTGACATCGTCACCAAACCAGTCCGAATTTCCACATCTGGCATTTCAATCACTTCTCTCAGCAATACCTGGGGGTAACGTCTGAATATCTTCTTACCATCTTATTAATTATATCTGACCCCTACTTTGCCGTCCATGAACAGGGCTGATGTATTGGTCTTGTGTTGCCTACTTATGAAAAAACTTTTCTGCACCATAGTGAAAATCTATACAGCACCTTGTCATCGGCCTGTTTTTGTTTCCACACAGTTTGACCGACACTCTCTTCCTTTAGAGGCGCTCCCTGCACTCACAACACTGGATCTGTGTGTTTAGACAGATGGATTGATGAGGAGACATGAAGCATTGCAAAGGTACTTTGGAAGTGTTAGTCCTCATGGTGTCCTGAAGCTCTGTAAGTCTAACTTTTAGTTAAAGTTCCAGATCATAAACATCTGGGTATTTATTATTTTAATCTGAAGCTAAATAAAGCTAAGTGGATGCAACGCAGCAAGTTCACTTAACTCAAAGGAAACTTATTATTCTGTCCTGTAACGGGGCAGATTCTTCTCCTTGTCTAAAGAACTTCCTGTAATAATTTTTACACGTGAGATGCCTGGAGCGGATGGCTACATAGTGACACACTGGCATGAGCTCATCTTGTAAGTAAAAAAAAAACTTGAAAATCTTGTTTTAAGAACAGCCTGGCTGAACTTGTGGCTCAGAGGGATTCATCATACATATGTTCATCTCATTATTTAAAGCGTCACACTTAACATGAGCATGATGGATTATATACCATTTTATATTTATATGCCAAATCTATACTACAGAAACAATTGAAAAGTTGATCCCCATGGTGCTGAAATGTGTTTTTGCTAAATATTACAGTGGCCATGTGATGGACTGGTGACCTAACCCGGGCTTATTCAGGTCCTGGGTACCTGGAGCCATACTAGCGAATAAGCAGGTGGGAGGCAGAGTATGCCCGGGTTAGGTCACCACTTAGACCACCACCCAAAACCCTGAAATGGACTAAGTGATGTAGATAATAGACGGAAGGATATAGTGTCCCACTCACCTTTGACCTTTGATGTAAAGTAGTTCTTTTTTATTTGGGTATGGATTTAATGTTTATTTTTATTGACAAAGTTTAAAATTAATGGATGTTTGATTGGCCTTTATCTGACCTACCATCATTAACTGATCTACCATCAGTTATGCTGCTGTGAGTTGAGTCTTTTAGAGACTTCCTGTGATGCGCTGAGCTCCTGCACTCAATCTGTATTCTGTCTGTTTATAATATTAATATTTCTGTCATCAACTTTCTCTTTTCTCTTTTCCATTGCAGTTTTATGGCTGCTCTGCTTTCTTACCTACTCCATGCATGCGCAGAGGAAGAGATTATTGAAGAAGTGATTCATTTATTAAATAAAATGACCCTGAACTGACTGTTTCAGAATGATTTGGGTTTCACTGGATTGTGATCAGCAAGACCAAATTGATTTGAGTTAGATCATTAAATCAGCTGGATTCATCAAGAAGGAACTAAGGTTTGAACTGACATCCTTCTTCTTTAACCTCATCTGCAATGTACTTTTGAGTTTATTTTTGCAGTGGATTAAAACTATACAAATACCCTGAATTCAAATCAACTGAATTAAAAACATAATTTATATATAATTATTTCTATGCTCTTTCTGCTGTCATGATGTTGGAGAGGACAGGTTAAAAAATTAAGCTGAAATAAACAAACTGTATTTATCTTATGGTGGGTGTAGATGTTAAAAGGCGTAACCGCCATATTGGACGCAGATCATTAGACGTTCATATAAGCATATTAAACATCAGTACAAAAACAAGTAAAAGAGCTAATTAAATTCACAAGGATGTACAGATCTAGTTTACAGGTTCATATTCTGTAAAAGCTTTAATGTTTCTTTTGGAAGTTAAAACACACATTATTATGCAACTCACGCCCAGTGGAGATGTACTTTTAATTCACCTTAATGAGAGAGAAAGAGAGAGCAAAGCAAGCATTTTTTTTACCTCAAAACAAACTAGAAAAAGTGGGGAGGAGTTAGGCCGGAGTTAGGTGTGTGAGTGGACCTCAAGAATAAAATAACTAGAAACATGATAATTTTTTTTATACAAATAAGTGAGTCTGTGTAAGAAAAGAAACAAGTTCATTGGCTTCAGCCTTTTTATTACATGAGACCGGATTTTAGATGATTTATATATGCAGTATTTAAGAACTCATAATATGACCGGAATAATTTCCCCCAATTGGGGGGAGACATGACACTATTTATTTGGTGATCACAACCTTTACAACACGACTAAAGACCCGGCCGCTTTGCTGCTGCTATCACTTTTCCATTAAATAAAATATTCTAGTTGGGATTCTCATCTTTTCATTATACTGGTTTAAATCTGATACATCTAAATATGAGTCCCATGTCCACAGTGGATAGACAGCATATGTTTTTTAAATTATAATGGTTCAAGCAGAACACAACAACAGCCATAGTGCTGACATAATTTATGCCATTCAAGGCTCATTCATACTTTCTGTCTTTCCCTTCTCTGCTTTCATTGTTTAGGTCAGTGTTGTGACTGGACGGCTTCCACAGCCTCGATGGCCAGCTGCGTTATATGAAGAAAAGCGCAAACTAGAACTTATGGATGTGTGTGAATACTGAGACTAACAAAAGCCTGAGTGTGTGTCTCTTTGTGGTAGAGCGAAGGACCACATCATGTACAAACGATGGAACATTTGAGAAGAACTGTACACTTTTCACAAAAAGTTGTCAAACAAGCAGAAGTAAGAGGAATCATAGATCATAGAGGTTCAAATCATGAGATTTCATCTCCCAAAGCTCTGGTCAGTGTGGTAGAACCGATTGTCAGATGAGAAGCCAAAGTTTGCATGAGGGAAATTTAAGTCTGTGGTGGGAATATGAACTCTCAGGAAGTCCTTTTCTCTATCTGATATATCCAGCAAAAGGCAAACACGTGATACTTTCTCAAAGCTTGTATATGTTAAAGTATACAAAAAGCACAAACATGGTGGTGAGAACACTATTTCTTCAGTGCTTCACACCACTGATTTATGAAAATGTTCTCAAAGCTGTCTTGATTACATCTCTTGGTCATGATATTAATTTCAAGCTTTTCAAATCAGTATTCATCAGCTTTCTTCTCTACTGTTCATAGTTCATATATATGTGTGTGTGTGTGTGTGCAGCTGTAGGCCAAAGCTATATTTTTCTAAAGGATCTCTGTTTAACTAATCATAGCGATGTGCAGTTGCATGATGACACGTGGGCGGACTGACTGTGGAACGCAGCTATGTGAGTACTGACTGGTAAAAACAGACTTACTGACACTGGTATATGCTGCCCATAAATTCTTCCCCATTTTGAAAATGTCAGTCCTATTGATGCAAAGTGTAACTAGATCATACCACTATGAAACACTGCATTGAAATAGTATAATCCAATTGAACTTTATGTGCCCATTGAAACGCACATTTCTGTGTGCTGTGTTGCATTTTCTCCTATAAATAGTTAGATTATAATATCAACAAAAAGGAAAATAAAATAAAAAAACCAAAACAAAAGGAAGGTCTTACCAGGTGTAAGCAGATGTAAATATAACCTCAGATGAAAGGCGCATACCACATGTGGTGTGTCATTATTTATTTAACAAAATTCAAAGCATCCTACATTTTTGGGGGAAACTGGCTTTTTCCAGTTTATTGGATGTTTTCATTTTACAAAATCTGTTTAAGCCTATTGGAAGAGAACACAGCTGAGCTGAAATTAAAATAAACAGTCAAAGCCTGACTAGGGGGAAAATTGTTTTATGGAAATAACAGGTGCCTCAGAAAGGGTTTTCTTCTCTTTCTCGTCTTTCAGACTTTCTTCACAGGCCAGCCTTTATCCTCAGAGCTTACTGTTCCATCTGGGAGAGTAATGCTCAGAAACATAAAAATGAGAGCACGAATCAGACCTGAACCGCACAGGTAACAGTCTCATTAACTTTAAAAGATGTCCCTATTTATCAGCTACGTTTTGTCAGTGTCAACAGCCAGATACGAGCCCTCAGACACAAAGCGTCTTTAAATATCCATTTATGCACTTCAGGCTTATGAGGGAGCGCAGCCAGTCCTTCACATGGCCAACGCAGAAACAACCATAGAGTCATGACATACAAACTGGTAATGTAGGATCACCATTTAACGAAACCTACATGTTTGAGGACTGTGGGAGGAAGCTGAAGTACCTGCAGAGAAACCCACTCTGACAGAGAGAGACCCAAAAAGAAAGTCCTCAGCTGCAATCCACAGAACGGGAACATTTTTGCCATGGATAGAGCTTCCCACCAGCTTTACCTGCCCATTTTCCTAACGTGTGACAATTTGTGTCAATTGATTAGCATAAATCAAAGACATGAGAAATAAAATACAGGATCTGTACATTTTAAATAGTAAAAAAAAGAAAAAAAGATGAAAGTTTAACTATCTTCTCACCATGAAAACCATTTCTGGTTTCATCTAGAGACGGCCCCTTTATGTTCCTTGTTACTTCAGTGGCTTCCTTTTTAGTGGAGATTAGATTAAGACTGCATAAATGAGCTCATATAAAAATTTTTTTTATTGTTGCATAAATATTCAGATTTGGATCCAGAAGATTTAAAACAACTAAACAGATGTTTTCATTTAAAGTAAACGTGTCTGTATTCAGAAAATAAAAATATATATCCCAGTTCAAAAGGGAACTAAAAATTGTGCAGCTCTGTTGTCCATGAAGAGTTCTGTCAAAATCCTGTATTGGAAGCTGATCATTACATGAAACGCAAAGTGAATTATTTTAGGTTTTAGAGTAGGTTTATAAAGAAATTCCAGATGTCAGCTGGCATCTAACCTGTGTGGACTTTTCTAGGATGATAAAAATATATTAGTGCAAAAGGAATCAAAGTCAGGTGCAGGCATGGGTTTGCTAATATTAGGGTGATTACTGAGTGCAGTGTGTGTCACATCAGCAAATTTCTCAGGTCATAAACTCCCATATGTGATTTCATTTAATCTCACAGCAACTGTACTGGGAATTTCTGGCTGTTGGTTTTATTGGTTTAATTTTCCTTTTGTCTTAATAAACATGTAATTTGCACTTTGATTGATGGCTGCTATCACATTCCTGCTTTCCTTGTTGGTGTGTCCAATGACTAAACCAGCCAGTCTTCTCCGCCCCGTGGTCCTTATAAAAGAGGAAAGGCTGCGTTCTACCAAGCGACGCACGTGTCCTGTAATTCCCATCACTGCCCTGGACGCCAGGCACTCACATCCACAAACCTGTTTGCTCATCTCCTCCCACGCTTTCCTGTCTTCTGACTGAAAAACATTATAGCATCCTTCTGTGGCTCATTGAAAACAATTATAAGGTTTACAAGAAAGATGTGAAGGACATACTTGTGTCTAGACTGAGGAAGTGACGTAAGAGACATATTGGTGCACTGTGGTCAGAAAACTGCATGTTTTCAGGCTTTGCTACGCTGCCAGAAAAGATTAGGAGGTTCTACCACGGTTCTCAGGGTTGTAGAGCTCCTCAAGGGTTTATGTCACAGTTTAATTCTCAAATCTGATCTACAGACCTTCACTTGGGTCATCAAAGGTTACATCTTGTCTTTATATGATGTAGCTGGGTGTACAACAGTTTTTCATTTTTACTGGCTGTTCTCCTTTCTCTTTCAATCTATCAAATATTTGCATTGTATTTGTGCCACACATAAAACTTTCTAACAGAGAAATAATTCAAGTTTAGTTCCAGGCTTAAGTGGAGGCTCACATAAACCTTTGCAACAGATACTATAATGGCAGTTTACTAAAATGTATAAAATGTCTATTCTTACTGATTTCCTCCTGTCTCCCATAAAGTCCTCACCATTTCATTCCTCTGGTAGAGTTGGGGTCATATTCCCCCTTTAAGTGTCACAAACCTCACTTTCAAACAAATCTGATTTTTATATACTGTGTTATGACGTGATAACATCAGAATAATGTTACCTTCGGAGCTGTGTGACAGACACAGAGGCTCCTCTCAGAAAGCCATGGCTTTGAACATGAAATCCAAGCAACTCAGATCTTTGAATCTGTGAGTAATTCTACAGAAGCATCTGTGGATGAATTATGACCAATTACACTACAGCTCAATACACTGGTCTGATTTATCCTCAGGCTTTCAGCATGTGAGTCAATTACAAGTTAACTTGTGGTCAGTTATGCCCTTCTGAAGTGGTTCGTCAAGCTATGTAAATTTATGGAAATGAGAGTCTGGTCCAAAGTATTTATGATACAAAGCATGTGCAGGAAAATGCATTATGTACTTAAAAAAAGAAGAAAGCGTAATGGCTTTGGAAAATAGCTAAACACAGTGATGAATTCATTCAATTTATGTTTATTTTTAACTAGACTTTTTATGGCATTGTATGTCTGTAATATCAGGCAGATACTGATTTATTTAATTACTCTTAAGGTTATTTATTGCAGATAAAAGCTGAGTTTGTCTCTGGAGGTGATAGAAAGGGCTTTATTATGAAAGGGTCTCAAAGCCACATCATTTGCATATGCAAGATTCACACTTCCTTTCTGCTATGACAGACACAGTGAGGCAGCATTAAAAGACTGAAACCAACTCGGATGTTTCCTGCTGCTCTACATCATAGCTCAACTGAACCATTACCATGTCTACCCACTGCACTCTGGCAGTATTGATGCTTGTGATGGCTCTTCATGGCCAAGGTGAGTTTATGCATTTATATCTTCACAATGTAGCAAAATAAATGAAAAATATAATTTTTTTTCTTGTATTAATTAATTTTCTTGTAAAATTTCCTTATGACAGTTATGATAAGTTGTATGATTATCTTGCTCTTGGCGAATGCTGGAGACACAAAGTAGACAGCATCATGATATAACGTGCAAACTTGTCATCCAAAGAGCCATTTTCACCATGAAACCCAGAAAAATCAAATTCTTAAATGACTTTTTGGAAAAAATAGAACTTATCCTTTTGATGAACATCTACTATAAGAAATGGTCTATTTTTAAAATATATACTGCAATATACTATTAAAAACACCTGTCAACTCTTTATTTTTTAGCCAGTGTTATGAAGAACTGGAGCTCAGTGACTTTGAGAACCATAAAACTGCCTAAATCACCCTTTTGGAGACCTCATCTGAATGACCTATTTCACAATCTCTCTTTGTTTTGCTTCACTTTTCCCAAAATTGATGATTTTAAAGAGATTTAGCGCTACAGCTGCATCATTCCAGAATCATCTTCATCTATTTTCCACCAGCACCACATATAATGATATTTACATAATTCTACATACCCATCAGTATGGATCAAATGTATTCAAATCTTTTGATTCCAGAGATATACGCTGTGCATTACAGGCATGAAATTTTCTAGGTTTGCTTAATACTAATTGCTAAGTCAGATATAGCTCTTCAGATTGTACTCATCCACAGCTGAAAATGTTTTTAATGATGATGTGCTCTACAGTACAAAATGAACAGCATTCTAAACGTTGATTTGTTTTTCCCTTATTCAAAGGGTATACGTGGAGAATCATTGATGGTCAGGAGGCTGTGCCACATAGCAGGCCTTACATGGTGTTTGTAAAGGATATGGAAAATGGTGCCGCACACTTCTGTGGTGGATTTCTCATAAATGAGGATTTTGTGATGACTGCAGCCCACTGCTATGGCAGGTCAGTTTAACTCACTCTATGTAACTGTGACCATAACCTGAGGCAGTGTAAAATAGTTTTGAAGATAGTTATTCAATAATTAATTTTTTTTTGTTGCAGAAAATACACAGTCTATTTAGGAGTTCATGATACAAACAAGATAAATGATGATGTGCAGCAAAGAAGTGTGGTGCAGTCATTTCCACATAAAGACTTCAATAAAACTAGATACACAAATGATATCATGCTTCTTAAGGTAAGAGTGTATAAAACATATCTTTTTAAAAATCTGTTATTTTGTATTACTAAAAGTAATAAATTAAATTTATATTATGTGCATTTTAATAAACAATAACAGAGAAGGAAATGTGCACGGATGCAATAAAAATTTCACAAGCTAACTCATATTTCATGCTGTGCTTAAAGTTGGGGTCCAGGGTGAGCTTCAACGTGAATGTACAACCCATAAAGCTTGCAGAACATGATGACAAATTGCCAAAATCTTGTATGGTGTGTGGCTGGGGACGAGCAGACGAAAATAAAGGGATGTCTTCCAAACTCATGGAGGTTAACATAACATTGGTCAACAACACTAGCTGTGAAAAGCTAAACTTCTACTGTTCTGAGGGAGTGCCTGGACCACGCGAGGTGTGTGTGTTTTGTATCTTGATAAGAATAAAAATTGAGCTTTGGTAGCAGTTACATTGCACATGCTTGCTACATACTGTGTATGTTTGCTTAGGGAGATTCTGGAGGTCCACTGGTCTGCGAAGATGGAATCGCATATGGAGTGGTGTCATCCATGGTCAATTCATCAGGAGACATCCTCTATATGTATACCAAGATCCCTGACTACAAAGACTGGATTCTTTCAATCACTAAGAATAACAGTGATTAAGATTTAATGTGTGTGTCTCGTGGTTAGTTTGATTCTTGATGTAGCATTAGACATCTTAGAAGCTGGTACCTGAGAAGGGACTACACAGGAAATACATCCAGCCCACAGCCTGCCCTGCTCTAGTTTATTCAGATTTAATCACTGCTTTTCTAGCAATACATTTCATATTACGTGCAAATTTAAAATGAAACCCAAAAGCAAAGCTGTTAAAGAAATGTATGCATAGACACACTGCTGTATAAAGAACTCACCTTTTGATGTTGCAAACTGTTCTTTAACCCCACAAGTTTAGTTTGGTGTTTTTTAAATAAAGTTTTGTATTCATGTAAAGTAGGTACATTGTCCTTTTTCACATACAACACTGCCTCCTTGTGAAAAATGCACAATGATGCAACAAAAGAGCACATTTAAGTGTATCTGTGTACAAGCAGTCTGAGTCACAGTAACAACACAAATCATTCATTTTAACTCAAGTCAAGTACATTAAAAAATTTTTTATGAAGACAACAAACATTGCTAAGGAAACTGAAGAAGTTTCTAGTCAATCTGTGAAGGATTCTTGGTGGGAGGCAATGGTATTCCAGTGAAATGGAGCCCAAATGCAGACAGCCACGCAGGATATAATCATCTACTCAACTTGCTGTGTACAGTGATCCAACAATACATACATTTCAGAAACTTGTTTAATTTTTTAGTTTTGCTGGCTCCTTCTCCACTCATCCACATTTCACCAACACCCAGACCCTATCCCAGCATCCAACATGAGGCAGGACACCAGGACACTCATCAGACAGGTTGCCAGGCTGTCACACAGCTTAACAGATAAAACATAGACAGAAGCCCAGTCTAGATCCTGGTATTTTAGCTAACTATAGACCAATATCTAATCTCCCTTTTTTTTCTAAAATCCTAGAAAGAGTTGTAGTTAAACAGTTATGTCGCCACCTGCAGGACAATAGCCTATTTGAAGATTTT
>JBAMHV010000015.1:18967395-18977501 GCA_037177535.1 Pseudomugil gertrudae | reverse complement strand
AAAGACTCTGCTTTGTACCTTGATATGAAATAAAAGGATAGCATATTTTTTCCACAATCTTGTGTCGCTCTTTCTTTGTATTTAAGTAATTTAAGAGCCATTTTTCAGCTGAAACATTGCTTCCTGCTGAAACATTGTTTCACAGATTTTTGAAAGTTTAATGTTATTTTTGTCCTCCATTAATTTCTATAAAAGTAAAATATCAGTACACGCTCATAATGTAACAGATTAACACTGCTACCTGGGGGTGTCTGTTGGGATACGAAAACAACTCAGAATATGGTGACGGAATAAGCTGAACTCTAGCCCCGCCATGTGGTCGATTTCTGGTACTTATATCATATATGATGGTACATATACAGGAGGTTTAGTGTACTTACTCTGTGTATACTGGGGAGTTTGATTGAGTCTGCTTTCAGACAAAGGGTGGCGTCTTCACTTCATCCACTACTACTAAAGCACCAGATTACAAAAACACTGACTACAGGTAATGTCCATGCTTTTATGTCTTGTTTTATTAAAGGACTTGTGTTGTGGGAAGAATATTGCAGAGTCGGGTGCAGTGACATGGCAGCATGAGTATTTAATGGTAAAATGGTCAGACAGAGAAATAGAGGGGAAGGCCTCGTGTCATATGAGGCTTGTGCTTTTATAGTGTCCCTTATCCAATGAGAGTTGCTCTTTTTTGGACACCCCCAGCATCCTTTCACATTCACCTTACATGTACATCAAGTGACTAGTGATTACACAATGTCATGAGGCCTGTCATACTATTTTCTTAGATCCACCTGATTTAACCAGTTAGTGCAGATGATACCAACTTGTATCTTATGTAGATATCTTAATTCCTACATATTCCAAGTCCACCATTCATGAAATCCACCACACTTGCAGCAGTTGTAAAAACCACTTCCTATATTTTATGTCCTTTTTCTTTTTGCTGTCTTCTTCTATCTGTACTCCCTTTCTTATCAAACATATTTGTCTTTATCCACACCATTTGTTAGTATTTATTTTTGTCTGAGTATATTTTAGATTTCACCCAATGAATTTTTTTCATCAGGTCCATATAAAGAAAATATTTTCTACTATATGTTCTACTATAGTGAGACTAATTCTGCTTTTTCTTTATTGTTAAATCAATTCTGCATATGCTTCTGGAATAACTAAACATCTCTCTGTGGTCAGCAAATACGTGGGAAAATAAGAAAAATGAAAATATTTATGATTATAATATTAAATTTCCAGTTACAACTAGGTTTAGGCAAGCTAAATAAAAAGTAGCAAACCCATGCCCATCTGTTGTTGCTGATAGGCTGCTCCTGGCAGTACAGCAGGACAGTATAAAAGCAGAGACTGTGCCTTTTTCTCTTAATTTAACAGACATTTGTTAACATAATAAATTACCCACACACTCTGGATAAAAACATTTGAACTAAAAGCTGCCGTATATTTTAAATAAAGGTAACACAGGTCAATTAATTGTAGATAAAATAATTTATTTAAATAAAGTTCTATATGTAGTGTATGTGAAGCATTCACTGGTGTATATCGATAATTCAGGTTTTTTGCACCACTGTGGGGTTCTCGCTGCTCATGAGCTGTCTGATCTCATTAAAGATGCCTTTACAGCTGACACTTTTCTCCAGAGAGCCTCTTTTCACAATGACAGCCAGAGCCAGCAGGATCTGCTAACAGACATACTTTTGCAGACTGCAGTGGGACAAGAGGAGAACGCGTTTAAAGATTCATTATCCTTATGAAGCCGGATGAAGGTCTTGATAAAACCGAGAATAATAAGAGAAACATGCGAATGGAGTCAGCAGCAATTTTTTCTTTGCGTTCTCTTCATGCGTTCAGTTTACACTGCATCAACTCAAATAGTTGTTTCAGGGCCTTTTAGATTGAGAAAACCCCAACATGTTGTATATACTCCCAGACATATAGACTAAAGACTTATCCAGACCCTGAAAAACAACTTGTCATGGATTTATATTCTACAATTATTCAGTTAAACATCAGTCAAAATAAATTTGATTTATGTGTGTTATTCTCCATCTTATCTACTAAATATTTTTCAGTCATTTTTTCTTTAGAAGGTCACAGTGGCTTTTTATTCCAAGTAATAGTGGTAAGAATTCCAAGTGTAAAGTACCCTGCAGGTAACCTGATAAATGTGGAACTGAGGAATGTCAGGACATATTACTCCAAGCTGAATCTATAGGCATTTAATGTAAATTGAATGTAAAATGTTATTATTTCACCACTTTTATTATAGTTATATTATTTATTAGGCCTATTGCACATTTGAACAAAAAAGCAAGTCTCAGTTCTAAGGGTGCAGAGAACATCATTTGTTTAAACATCCATCCCGCCTCATCCAATTCAGGGTGCAAATATTTGCTGTTTGAAGGGCAAAAATATCTCCACCATCGCAGTGTTATGCTAATCACTGAGTAAACCGCATGCTGCTGCTACACAGCAATGTGCTTTAATTCACACATGTCTAGGTTCAGTTACATGATGGTAGATAGGATGAATAAATATTCCAGCATTGATCCACACATCATTACTAATGCTATTTCTCAGATAACTACTTAGAAAAAACTGCAGACCCATTTTTACTCTTTTATTTGTGTTTGTTTGTTTTTTTATTACACGGCAGCCTAAAAGTTAAGCGGCCCACTGGGAATCCTACCGAACTGAACCCTGGGTCTGGCTGAGACCAGAAGAATGAGATCAAGAATTTAAGCCATTAAAATGACTATATTTACCTCTGCAGGATAACCAGCAGGTGCTTTGCCCAAATAAGTGATGGATTTTTTAGCATGTGGAAAAAAAACAAAACTAAAAAAAAGCATCATCTCAACTATAAATTCTGTCTACCTTAGAGTAGACATAGAACACTGAATTCCATTTATAAATTATTATCAGTTAATTAAGCAAAATATCATTATCAATCAAAGGTTGAAACCATTCGATCATTTGCTGACTAAAGTCCCCGAAACACCCCTCACATCAAGTAGGAAAAGTTAAACAAGAGGGCAACCCAGTTTGACTATATAAACAATATATTTAACAAATAAAGGCTCACATTCTTTTACATGCCACGATGACACTTGTCCTGTCCTCGCTGTGCTTTTCTACATGTAGCTGACACAAAGATAAGATGTGATGTTGATGCAATCAGCATCTGTTGGTCTGTAGTTGCCAGGATTTGTAAGGACCTTGCCTCGCGTCCTGATAGGAATAATGGTCTTTCCAGCTTCCGGGCAGAACTTACTCTTCCCACATTTTATTACATAAGTCTAGAAGCTTCTAGGAAGCTACTTTCCACAGATTCCTTAATGTAGCATAACAGATTTAATCTGTCCCTGACTATCTAACTTTTCTCTAATGTCATTCCTCATCTCTTCTATAGTAAATGGAGCATCCATTGCGCTCCGAGTGTAATTTCTACTTTCCGGGACCCCTAGATAAGCAGCTCTAGTTTCCTCCCTTCTCGCTTTCCTCCTTCGGTGAGATTGTTAGAACTCTGAACTTGAGTTTAGTATTTTTGCTGTGATATCTGCTGTTTCTGCATCTGATACTGTTTTGTCTTCATGAAGTTTTTACTGCCATTCCCTATTAATCTGTCTTATTTTCTTAATTATTCTGCAGGCACCCTCTATTGGTGTTGATCTCCTAATTTTATCACAACAGGAACTCCCAGCTATGTCTTTTACTTCTCCAGATATATTTACTGAGAACTGTTTACTTCTGTTTATATTTCTTCAAATTTAGAAACTGATGTGCTGTAGTAGTAGTAGAAAAGCTTTATTCCTCTCCTTTAACGCTCCCCAACATGCTGCTGTCCACCAGGGAAAAACTCTTTTTTCCAGTGTACCTTTACTTTTAGAGATTGCCCTGCCCTGCCCTTGATAAAACAACATGACTCAAATTTTAATCAACCTTGTCAACATTTTCATTTCTGTTGAGGTCAAGATGTTGACATCCTGAACTTACTGTTTTAACTGAAGTCATTCAGCTAAACTTTTGTTGAACTCAAGTCTTGACATTTCTCCTTAACCTGCTACATGGGTGTGTAACCACATGATAACCATGGGTGCTTCTGCATCGCTTCCACTATACAATCACCCTTGTATTACCAAATAAGAATGAACACTTTGTTTATGTTACAATAAAAAGAGTCGTAGATGGGGAGCAAGTTGGAGTTGGCCACAGACACTCACTGAGTGCTGCACTTTGGGTCTCTCCCCATCGCGATGAGAAATACTCCACTCTGAGACCATCTATCTGGTCTCCATCTTTGATTCTGTTCACTTTCAGTGAAATAATTACAAAGAATTGGGAAATGATCACTACCCAACTTCCTAATTTTCCACTCACAAAATCCTGCCATGTTCCTAAACCAGGACAAGATCTGGTGTAGACCTCTTTCATGTGTAAATATCTATTTTGGTTCCTCCACCATAATTTAAACAAACCATTCATTTTTCTTCCAACAGTTCCTCTATCACTTCACCAGCAGGGCATATCCCTCCAACACTTTGCTTTGGTCTACAGCCTAGCCTGTGGGAGCTTCCCCTATCCATCTGTTTTCTCTACCTTTCACTCTACAAACAGCATTTGCACACATAATTTCATTCTGTATGCCCACTTTGTGAATTTCTCCCTCCCTTTTCATCACTTCAAATTTGCCTATAAGCCATATGACAACCCCCAGTTACAACATTTTGTCCACACTTTCTATAATCATATGTCCACATCTAGCACATGGTCTCATTTCCTTGCAAACCAAAGCTACATGAGGAAACCTCTGACATATAAAGCAGCGTAATAACTTTGGACCTCACTCAGCGACAAAGTTTCAAGTTGAATGGCAGCATGTCATCCTCAAAATCAATCACCATGTCTTCACTATCCCTCCTCCTGCCATTTGTCATAGTCTGAATTCTTCAAACGTCGCTCACTCTTCCTCCTTTTAAGTTTGCTCTTGTTTCACCCACAGGGTTTCCTCACATCACTCCGTTGACCCACTTACTTCCAGTCTCCACAGTCCTTACACTTGTTAACTTACCTGTCCTATCCCTCTGATCCTCCATCTTACAAATGATGAGTAAATTTCCATCTCTCATTAGTTTAGCTATAAGAATATCACCTACCCTACTGGGCTTATGGCAGAACTATCATTTCCAAACTGCATGTCACTTTTCCGTCTCAATCTCATTAACATTTTGAACCTTTTTATCTTGGTTTCCAAGGTCTCACTCCTTTTATCCCTTTGACAGCAGCTTTCATAAGATTTATATTCATAAACCATAACTGTCAGAGAAATCTCCCCACTCAGGTCCATTCACAGCATTATTGTACCAACCTGCTGTCACTTCTCCTTTCTTCATTCGATCTTCCTGGAAAACCTATTGTACTGTCTATTTATATTGCCAGATAAATGAATGTTCTTCATGTTTCTGAATGTCTGCTCCTCGATAGTGACGTAGCTGCTCTGCAGGGTTTCTCCATGCAAGTGATTAGTAAGAGGCTTCTAACTTCACTCCTTCTATGTGAGCACACACTGATCTTGATGGAAAACCTCGATTTTAAATGATCAAGTTGATAAGTTTCACATGATCGCTTATCCAGATCCTGAATGTCTGGTTGAGTCAACCAAGGTAACGGAGAAAGATATGTTAATCTTGCTTTTAATACAGAATAGCTGCACAAGATCTCCATGGTAACTGATATGTTAAACTTGCTTTCTGAAGTTCAGCCAGGATAACCAGAAAATACTACCTTACTTCTTTGTCTCAGTTTTGTGAAAGAGCATTCAGGTATGGAAAATATTTATGAAAGAGAAATGTCATTTAGGGATAAAAGATTGAACCACAACAATTCAGCACTGGAATCTTTTCCAAGACACCAGAAAGCATACCACTTACCTGACCATTAAAATATTTAAGACAATTATTAGTTATGTTTGAGGATGGAAAAGTCTAAATCCGGAACCTAATCCAAGAAATATCATGGAAGGAAATACAGCTAGTTAGTTTAATGTATGCTGCTGCATTCTGTATCATATTGCCTGAGTGTTTAGATTATTCATCCACTTTGATTAGCATAATTAAGTTAATGAATATCTACAGCTGTTTCTGCCAGAGTCCTCTATATGAGGTTTGCTGTCAGCATGGAAATGTGCTAAAAAGCACTCTGATTAAGTGGGGTATCATCAAGTCCAGAGCAAAACTATCACAACATTGCTGCTGTTCTGTTTAAATCCTGTAGGTGACACTATGTAACTATTTACATCATCACCTAGATGAAACTGCTGCTTCAGTCGTGTGACTGAGAGACAAAACATCATGCACAATACAACATTGTGTAGCAAACATCAGAAATCACTGACGTTCACAGTGGAAAATTTACACAGCAAAATGAGTTTGAGTAAACAAGTTGATATCATCACCCACCTCTTCAAAGCATCATGTTAAAAAGATGCATATGAATAAGTACTCAATTTACCTGTGATGTTTTATTTGTTTGTTTTGTTGCATTACTGTATGTAATTTAAATGTTTTTAAATGTAAAAGTCCTGTTCAACATAGTCCACATGTATTAAGTGTAATATAATTTTTTTCTTAAAAAAATGCAATTTTTTTAAGGATTCATTTATTTATCTCTAGTAAGCCAAGCAATTAAGTCTTTATCTTAGTCTAACGTCATCTCATTATACACCTGTAAAAAAAACATTTAAAAAAAAAAGGTTTTTGAATTCTTGAAATAGGTAAAAAGAAAACATTTTGCTCCAAAAACATGTGAATGAAGTTATTATCAGACGGCTAAACCGAGATGAAACAAATGAAATGTTTCTTAAATATTTCACCAAACTTAAAACTCAGTCCGATTAGGAATAAATGAGATTGCAAACAGTAGAAGTTCTGATAATAATAAGAAAAATGCTATCCCATAATAATCAATGACCCACACCCAACAAAAACATATTCAATCTAACATGTAAAGAAAAAAAAAGATGCCAAGCAAAAGTAAATCAAAGCACTACAATGCTATTGTTTAAATTGTTTTTCAGTGTTACAGTTTACTGCAGGTATTGTGCAGACTTCTCTGCTATGCACGCCTGCTGTTGCTTCTCTGAAACTGAACGTGGACTGTAAACAAAATGGTGCAGGCAATTAACATTAGAAAGTTAAGACCACAGTCAGGTTAAAAATAGAAGCAGATAGTGCTGCTGTAAGCACTCTATCTTCTTATCTACTCTTTTTCTTTATTTCTTGTACCTCAGCACCTCCTACACAAGTTCACCTCACGGCTTCCTGTGCATCACCACATTTTTCCATTGTAGCAGACTTCGGCCTGTCAAGCTTCACTGAAAAGTTTAGTCAGATGAGAGACTACAAAATAGACTAGCAGAGATACTTCAGAGATAAACTAAAGAAATGTCATTGATATGTTTTAAAAACTGTTCAAAGAAAAAAACACTTTTTTTTGCTGATGCACATGATTTTATGTGTCAGACAGGAAACATATCAATCAGTTCGAGCTTTGCTCAACTTTAATTCAAGTGTGCCACACGTGAATTAACTTGTTTATACACAACAACAACAAAATGCTACACAATGTGTGAATATATGAAGAAAGATTTATGCTTTTTTTTATTATCATAATTGAAAAGAAAAGGTAACTGCTGATATGACTGAAGAGGGCACTCTAAGCAAAACCTCCTGCAGATTTCCTCATGCAAGTACAGGCCAGTACCCTCTCTGAGAGGTTCATTGACTGCATCCTATATGTGCTGTGTCCTGCACTTGACTCTCTTTGATGCTGATTGCTATTCCAGAGCCGCAGCTTTGCAGAGGCTCACTATTTTAGTACATTCATACTCACATGTACTCATACTCACTCGAGTGTGATCATGATGCCTCCTTTGCTAGACCCAAAATGATCATTTACTTTATTGCTTATTAGAAATTGGTGCATATTAGAATATCTGTAGAGTTTCTTGAGATTTTCTCTATGAGAGGAAGGTGTGAGTGGGTGGGTTTTATTTCACATGCGTGTTAGGAGCATCACACAATGTAACAGCACAGTTTTCAATAACAAGACAGGATGCACAAAGCTGCCTGTGTGCCTTTAAGAGGCAAGATCACATTGTTATTCTCGGTTTGTCCACATGCCGACTGTGGAGGTGGACAGATAGTGGTTCTGGGGGTGGTGTGTGGAGGAGGGAAAAGGTGTGGGATGGGCAAGCGTAGGAGTCTCCTTATATTAGTCTCCAGGGGCCAGTATGGATTAGAAAGAGACAGGGACAGAGATGTGGATAAGATGTCCTTTAGATGCATCCCGTGTTTTACAGCACATCCAAGGAGGCAGGGATTGATCCTGTGTCCCCCTTTCCTCCAGAATGGTGTTGGAGGCTGAACACTCAAGCCTAAGCTGCCCATTAACAAGCCAATAATTTGTGCCATTATGTGAAGACTGCAGCTGGTGCTACTGATGCGCTGCTTCTCACATGTCAGCTCTGAAGACTGAAAGGAGTCTTAGTGCTGCTCATTATAAGGCCAGCCTCTCATCCCTGCTTCCATCCTTTGTCTTGGAAGCATGCGAGGCAAAAAAAGGCTTGGCCTGGATAGCTTATTTATTTCCTCCCTTGCTCTCTTTTTGAAACACAGCATGCTCAATATAAAATCAATGCATTAAGTGTTCTCAAGTATGCAGAGTGACGTGCTGCCATTCCCACTCTATGCCGTTGGCTGTGATTACAGCTAATTTGAATGATTGAAATGCTTCCATAGTGAAGCCAGAGTGACTGAAGTGAAGGGCTCACACAGATGAAGGGGGAGGAGGCGAGAACGGCTTGGCTCTACTCCAGGTGGAGGAGGTGAGTCATTCCCCACACAGATAAGACAGTCTGCCAGAGAGCACGTATGTTTGCATGTGCATTGTTGTCACACGCACGCACACAAACTGTTTTTATGTGCTCAACACAAATGGTTACAGAGGGAATAAAACAATGCTTCGAGCTAAAGAGAATGAAGAATGAATGCAGCTGTAAATGTCTATTTCTGTTATTGTGATTTTGTTGTGTTTTTTAAATTACGGTATTATTATTATTATTGTGGATGTCTTTGGCTATGTGTGATGTAGATAAACATCATCTATGTGGTCTTTAGGTCGACTGATGTGATTTTGGAAAGTGTTTGGCAGCTTTATATGCCTCAGCATAAAGTATAAGGTTTATTGTGCTGATAAAATGAGCTTGCATATGTTCTACATTTCCCTGTTAACTGGAACTGATGATGTCTGTACGCCACACTGTGTATCAGTTGAGTACACCTACTGTATGTTTGTGAAATTCTGGATATATCTGGTTTCTTTTTCTATACATTGCAGATGCAACTGACTGCGTGTTTGGTCCACCTGATTGCGCCACTCAAGGTGGGCGTCAGATTCATGTGGCTTTAACATCAAAACTAAATAAGGTCAACATGAAGTATGAGCTGCAGGTTCATCTCCATATGGCCCTGTTTTTTCCCCTTACATTCTGATTACTGTTTCTTCTTACGGTGATAGCATCTTCAGGTTAACAGTTATATTTTGAGAGTGTGGCAAGGTATTTAGATATCCAAGAAACAAATATACACTTCTGTAGGCAAGCACCCACCCATAATGGTTTTAATTATAATCAATATGAGTTTCCTCATTGCTCCGTGCATTCTTGAGAAGTGTGCTTCCTTCTTATTAGATGGTGACGACACATATGCCACAAGATTTCCATAGTATTTATGGATGACTGCATGCAAGTTGCTGGTTATTTCTATTACATCAAGGGAGAGGTGCATACAAAGAGACTGTGTTCAAGACAAAGCAAACAAGCAGGCATGCAACTCAGCTGCCTTCTTCCACCCCCGCCTGCCATGCACCCCAGCCTACAAGTCTGTCTCTTCCTAATAAATGTGCCAGACTCCCTTTCTGTTTCTCTCTCTTTCTTCTTCTCCCTCTCTCTCTTTCTCTATATACCCATCTATCTATCTATCTATCTATCTATCTATCTATCTATCTATCTATCTATCTATCTATCTATCTATCTATCT
>JBAMHV010000015.1:18947906-18964741 GCA_037177535.1 Pseudomugil gertrudae | reverse complement strand
CCCCCCCCCCCCCCCCCCCCCCCCCCCCCCCCCCCCCCCCCCCCCCCCCCCCCCCCCCCCCCCCCCCCCCCCCCATCACCACATTGCTGATGCTATCCTACTGTGCATGCAAACTGTACATAACCTTTTCCTCGGCACTGACATGCTGATTAAATGATTGACACTTATTTAACTGCACCTTGCTGTCTATTGTGCCCCATGTATGTACCCATAAGGAAATGTGAACTAATGCATCATGACAGCCTGCCATGACGGCACATACTGTCCTGTACACTTTGCAACCTAATATGTTGCCTTCTTGTTTAGCCACTAATTATTTACAGATATCACTTGGCATGTAATGTGAGGTCCGTCTGCACAGTTGTTTATTTGTGTGTCCATGTACATTTGAGATTTCTAGTGTACAGCAGCTCCCACTGGCCATGTGGGTGTGTGGTGGGTAGCTTAGAGTTACATTACAAGCCAAAGGGCAAGCAGGCTGAGGCAGGCATGGAGAGAGGACATAGACAGGAAGGGGAAATACAGTTTGCCGGCCGCCCACCACTTCCTGTATGTCTCCTACACTCTCAGCCCACGAACCAGAGCCGCTTCTAAAACCAGTTTATTTAATTGCTGTGCAACAAAGAAAAGACTAAACTGCAGACAAGCAGAGTAAGGAAAGGCTTTGGAATGTCACACACTAATGTAATGACTTTGTCTCTGCAGGATAATCATGCAGTGGGACCAAAACTGACCAAAACTTTCATTTTCTTTGTATGCAGTCAAATCAGCAGTTAAAGTGACAAAGGGTAAAAACATACAAAACTTTCTTTCAAATACAAGTCAAAGTTGCTCTATATTAAGATCAAAGTCTAATATTGATGAGCATATTGCAAACCCTCTCTCTTTATCATTGCTTTATTTCTAAGTCCTGGTGCAGACATCTCGGAGAGGAAAGAAGGGTTGTAGTATCAAGACTTAACCAGCAGAGGTCCTTCTCTCATTAATTGTAGTCTGCCTCTGGCTTGAACTTGAAACAAAAGGTGATGAGGGTAAGCCACCACAGTTCAAGTGTAGTGTAACAGAAAACAGATGCTTTCATGAACACATAGTACAAAGTTTCATCTACTAAGAATTTTAACATTCTTAGTCTTTTAGATGTGAACTATCTTGGGGCATCTTTTAGACCTTTCACTCCTCTCAACCAACAACAAACCACTAAGCATTCAATCCACTGCAGGCCCTGCATAGAAACTGCTGCTCAATTGTGGTCAAGTTGAGAGGGTTAATGGTTGATTATTGGACTGGTTGAAAAGAAGGCTCTGGTTTTGCACACATACTGTGTTCCAGTAAGAGGCAATTGCCCCACACCCTCCCACCCGCCCTTGCCCTTTTGGGATCCCACATCCCCATTGAACTTTCCACCCACTCACCAAGGAATGTGGGGAAATAGAGGGGAGGGAACAGGGGACCGTGAGAGGCAGAGATGGATGGGTGTAAGGAGAGGATAAAAGAAAGGAAGTAAAAGGATGACAAAAGACTGAACAAAAACTAATTTCTAAATAAAATGCTTAATAAACAGGCTCAATGTCAAAAGTTAAACTCCCATCCTTAGACTGTGTGTGTGTTAACTGTAGAGTAGCGGCGGGAATATTAAGACTGCAACGTTATATGTTCTCATTGGGGATTGACATGAACATTTTGATGGCAACACAACAAAACTATAGATGTATGCACCTGTGGACCCAGACTGAACAAGACCCTAAATGTAATCAAAAGCAATATGTCACGATAGCCTTTCAGTTTGATCTGTCTATAATATGTTTTGATTTTATCTCAGCAGTTTGAGCTACGTGACATCACAAGCCCTTAGGTGCATGTTTGATATTGTTTTTGACACTCGAGTGTTGTCAACAAGTCGCTAATGCATCTCTCTATGCCTTTTTTCTCTCTGTCTGCAGACTTTCTCAGAGGACTTGTGTGCTGTTGAAAGCAGGTGCCTTGGAACGCCTTTGGTTGAATTAGGAATTCCACAGCGTAAAGTGGCAGCATTGTTCAAGAAAGGTTAGAGCTGTTTCAAATTCTCCCCCGAAATGAAAAGGCCCTCTCTCCAGTGGTTGTACAAAAAAGAGAGATGACATTTTGGTTGCATCAGCTGTATGTCTAAAGTGTCTACAGCAAAATGCCAAAATGATCAAAGCCAAAATAGGGAGGATAATACACACACAGAGCACCTAGACTCTCTTTGTTAGGTTATCTACCCACAAACCTTAGTCAGACCTCATAAAAAGTCATTACGCCCCTCAGTGATAATTCTGTGAATACCACCCATATAATGATAAACATTTACAGGGCAACAGTGAAAGGAATTTATCAGGTCTTTACATTAGGGATTAGATTTGGTGGTTGAATTAGTGTCTGTTCAAGGGCAGAATGGAGGATTGGAAACTCAGTGGGTGGAACATGAAGAGATTTCATAAGAGGAGGCAGGTGGTGCTGACACAAGACATTAAAGCTCTCCACTTTCCTCAGGATCAGTCTCTGCATCTTACTCTTCCTGTCTTTTTTTTCTTGTGCCTACCTCACACCTTTTTGACAACTTAAAGATGTGAGCAGGCACATCCTCTTTGAGGTGTCAGCTGGAAGACTGACAAAGTTGCACTTTTAAAGAAAAGAATGTAAAAGGCTGGATCCTTTGACCATCTTTCTTTCTTATTGTCCTTGTTGAGGTCAGCCATGTCACTGACTCGCTGTTTTACTCATTGTTTATAGAGCAGAGAGGCTACCTGCCTACCTCACCAGCTTGTCGCCATTGTGGCAACACCAACTCTTTGTACCTTATAGTGACTCACTAGAGATCAAGCCCTTTATGTTTGCTCCACTTCTCAGCTTAGTGGCACCTTGCAAAAGGGAGTCATCACACTGGAGGTTCAGTCATATGTAAGGATTATGAAAGGAACATGATGTCGAAAGGTAAACTTCAACTCTGCACCCACCCAATAGGCAGACAGGACTGGGAGCACAAACAGAATAGATGTATTTGCTTTTTATGTAAAAATCAATAGGCCCAGACAGATGGCGGTTTGTTTCCTCACTATTTACTCCCCAGCTTCATGATTAATGTCCTTACTGCCCCTCCTGGGCTGATGGTGAACAGGTAAGCAGAAACTCGCTCCTTCCTTCCTGTCTTCGTATGGATGACAGATGTGCCGGCTGCTGTCTTCATCCCTTTTGTTTCTTGCCACTGATGACCCATCTATTCCTCTGCCAATAACCTTGCCACAGCAAGCAGAGTGGGATTTAAACCTCAGAGAAAAGTATTCTTTCATATTCTTTTCATTCTTTAAAAGATACCTCAACACTATTCCTCTTCATCGGAAACAAGTGAGGTTTTAAAAAGTTAGCTGGAAATGTTCCCATTTATTCATGCAGTAAGGTTTGGTGACTCAACTTGTGTAATAGGAGACAGATAGCGTCTACGGTCTCTTACCACCAAAGAGACATTGTGACAAATATACTGATGAGGGCTTTATTCCAGCCAAGCCTGTTTGAACACGGAGTGATTGTTAACTTGACACGGTGCATGTAAGAAGCAGATAACCAGTAAAAGGATAGATATGTTGCTGGTTTTTCCCAGAACAATGTAAAGGATGGCTCATGAATGAATCAGAGATGAACTGGCTTCACGTCAGAGACATAACCTCTATGGTTACTCCAAAGTTATTACCTTTTTTTACATCAGCATGCACATTCTTAAGTCATTTTCCCTGGACAGAAATTTACACAAAGTTGTTTTATTGGAGTTTGTCCCAACTGAGACTGTGTGTGAGTATTTTTCCTTGTCTCAATCAGTACAAACCCCAGAGGCATAAGCGATCCTCACTGGAATCAGGCTGAAGACTGCAACGCTGAATTTGTGGGTTTTAATAGAGCCCTGTGTGGAATCAGACTTTCCTTCTGCTGCTCAGAGAGATATTTTTAGTCTCACTGTAGCACTTCTTCTTAATAGAAACACAGCCCCAAAGGTAAATGTGTCAGATTTAAATGTTTTTGTCTGGGACTTTTAAATAAAAGCTGAATTCTCATTTTAATAACAGAGCTCTGATCATACAATGCTTCTTACCAAGCCTGCTGTTTCCCATTTATTTCTCCATATTTTGCAAGAAAAGTTGGGGTGAAACAAATGAGAGAGGGTGGGTTGAATGTCAATATTCCAGCTGGACTGAAGTAGAGCAGAGGTTGCATGGGTAAAGAGCATGGGCGGAGGTGTGGGTGTTGCGGTGGCGGTAGTGCAGGGGTGTATCAGAATAAAGAGCAAAGAGCAGTTCCTGATTCCACAGCCCTGAGCTCACCTCCTTTGCGCCTGCTGCCAGCCACTCCTTTTCTCCTTCACACCCTGCTTTTCCTTCTCCTCCCACTCATCTCTCCACCATGTCTCTCCATCTGAGGTGTTAACTCCTTGTGGGGCTGCTCCAGAGCCACTGGCATCAATATCGGTTTTCAAGACAGCTAAAAGAAAGAGGAGGAAATGCAGCTCTTTACTGGAAGTAAAGGTGTGCCAGGAAGGTTAAAAACGTGTCACTCCTCAAATATTTAGATCCATTTGCAACACCTTATAATCCTTCCTTGCATTTAACTGTAATCTTGCATGACGGACGGAGCACACACACAAATAACACTATCAGTGACGTAGGGTACAACACAAGATGAGACAGGGACTCGTGAGGAGGAGCTCTGGAATGATTGTGCTTGTGTTTAACCATAAATACTGGGTTTAGTCAAGCTTCTCTAAACCATAAATGTGGTTTATTTGAGTGTTTTGAACAATAGCTAATTAGTGATAAAACCAACGGTTACAGAGTAGCACCATGAATATCCAAGACTTGTTCACAAAAGAGAATTATTTCATTGGATAATACAATGTATTAAGCCAGACTGACAGGTGAATACTGGTATAACACCAGACAGGAAATATTGACACACATGTAGTACAGTCATGTAGAGATTTAGCATCCAAATAAAGATGGGTTTAAGCGAGGAGGTGGATGTGGTGGAAGCATCTTGCAAAATGAAGCACCTGGACTGAACAGGGTTGGACTTGGCAGATCCATAAGATCACTATGTACTTCACTTCTGCCCTTGCACTACTCACAGCCGATCTGTGAGTGGTTAGGTGAGTGTGGCATTACTCAGTACAAACCATAGATGGTGAAATGTTAAATGTGCTGACTGGTTTTAGGTAGATAACACATAGGTGATGTATGCTGAGGAAAGAGATGATCTCATGATAGAAATACTGTTTAGACACACCTTTAGTTCTTATAAACTATCATTATTTTGTTCTATTGCTTCTATCCTGCCTATGCCACCTTGTTTCCTTTGTTTAAGAAAATAAACAAACATCAACATACAACATACGTCGCACAGCTACATATTGTCCTGTAGCTGCTGCAGCTATAAAAAGATACACTGGGCAGCATTTATTCATCAATTAATCTGGGCTTTGCTTCCTTTGTTTTCATGCTGAATGATCAGGGAGAACATGATTAAGGACACTATTACGGTTTGGCAGCTCTTGACTTTACTCAGTAACCTCAGAGGCATAATACTCTAATGTGTTCAAGTTCCATTTAAACTTCCAGCTTTGCCTCCTTCCCTCAAATGCCAAAGAAAAATGCCCAAAGTTAGAGAGAGAATGTGTAAATGTAATTACCTCAAAAGGGATCAAAGGCCAATGGAATATTTATACATAAAGCATAGTATTAATTTATAACCTTAATTAAACTACCTGCTCCTTCTTGCCTTTTATTGTGTGAAAGAAGCAGGGGTTTGGGAATCTCTGTGTCATTGGGTTTGCAGGGCTGCGGTCCTCACGTAAAATAGGGGATGTCAGTGTAAACACAGCCAGTCAGTGCAAAGGAATGTGTGAGGCATGCAATAAACCGTAGGAACAAAGTCCAAAAGAGGAAGGGAGGGGTGACAAGAGGAAGGAAGGGGAAGGAAGATGGAACGGAGTGCAGCAGAAGGGGTAAAGAGAAAATGTGATATGTGTGTATGTGATGAGTAGAGGGAAGTAGGCTACAAGATGATGTGAGAAGTTGAGAAAAAGAGTGGGAGAGGAAACAGATCCTCAGGACTTAGTAGAGAAAAGAGAAGTGATGTGAAAATGCTTAAAGGAGAGAAAATAAATTACTGGAGGAAGCGAAAACTGGGACTCAGACAAGAAGAGGAGGAAGACAAGTGAAGACCCACTGAGGTACCCTTAGGGGTAGAGAGAGACAAAGAAAGAATGAAAAAGGACCAAATGAACAAGGAAAGAGATAGAGGCCATGCAGGGAAGAGGGAGGAAGCTGAGGGAGGGTGCAAACCAAGAAGGGTTCCTCATCTTGGAGGCAAGGAGGTGGAAAGGAGGGGTGAGATGGCAGCAAAAGAGGGTAAAAAGATGAGGGAGGGTCTGAGGAAGGCTGAGGTAGATCATTTATGTGGAGTAGAGTGGCGTGAGGAAGGAAAAGCCATGTGAAACTTCAAAGGCTTTGAAGGCCTTGACAGAGAGACGGGTCAGAGTTCTGTAATCCAAAGAGAGGTTATGGGGTCCTGCAACTCCGGTTCCTGGTGCTGCTGAAACTAATTTAGCCAGAGGGCCCCAGCAGCTCCCTTGAGGGGGCAGGTTGAAACCAGAGGAGCTGTGAGTGACGAAGTGCAGGGAGCTACAGAGAGAAAAAGCTCAAACACACATGAGGAGGAATATTTTAGCGCTCCTTAATCTGTCAAATGTGTTTTAGAAATACATAGTAAACACTGCATTCATTCACGGGAAAATGTACAAATCAGTTATAAGCTTGAATAAAATATTGATGTATAAATATCAGTCATTTCATTTCCTTAAATAATTGCAGAAGAATGAAATTGTCTTCCTAAGAAAAAATGGTTTGTCTTATTACACTTTCTTTGGCTACAGTACAGAGGTAGAAAAGGACAAACATGTCTTTATCTTAACAAAGACTATGGACATGAGGGAAACAAGGAGGACCTTGTCACATGTCAGAACACCCAGTAACACACACTCAGTCAGGGAAAGTTGAGGTTTTTTTTTGTGTTCAAGCAATTATGTTTTACAGTCACCCACATTGAATTCCTTCTTTGCTGACACATATGGAATTACTGCACTCCCTCCAAACCACCCTAAATGACAGAAGACTGTAAAATACGGGTAGGCCCTGTGAAAGGAGACACTATGGTGATGAAGCTTTAGTGCTTGCTGCTAACCAAGTGATCAACAGCACTGAAAGCAAAGTTGCAAGAGTCCTGAGAACCGAGCTTTATTTAGACGAGCAGAATAAACTGATACATACAGTCTATAGTCTATATTTGTTTCATGTATATCACAGTGTACATGTTTTGTGTGGGTTATGTGCTGCAGTGCGAGCACGTGTGATGGGAAGCCATGACAAATGAATCGTCATGCAACTCATCACAAAAAAATGCTCAGATCTTATTCACATCTTTGCTCGCCTGCCCTTGAGGAACGGTCTGTATACTGTGTGAATGTAAACAAGCACAGCTTTGGGACAGGAAAAACAGGACTAGAGATGTATGGTTTGACTCATAGGCAGTCATAGGAAAAGCAGCTGAATGGTTTCTGAACAAAAGGAAAGGATAGGAATTAAAATTATGGGCAGCTAAGAGGCTGTGGGTGTCTGAAGTTTTGTTAGATAAGAACACAGGAAGTGTAATTAAAACAGGTGAGTAAGTGCTGTAAGATTGTAGGAGAGCCTAGGGCAACAGTTTGTTTAATTTAGGTTTTTGATGTGCATGAGCGTGTGCATGCAGTCTTCACTACTCTGTGTGGGCTCTAGGTGCTGGTTTGATTACTGTCATCAACCAAAAATTATGAAACACTTCTAGCTACAGAATTCAAACAACAGCACACACACAAGCACATACCCACTCTTTCCTCCTCTCATGCGTACACTTATATATGTTTTCACAATAACAACACCGAGACATAGAGGTCAGCAGTGTTACAGCAAAGCGAGTCCAGCATGATTCTCTCTGCTGGGGCCTCTCTGCTTGTTGTTGATATGTGAGCTTGCTAGATTTTCTCATATCAAATAAGTTGGCTAAAACAGCAGATTATTTTCAACCAGTGTTTTCTTTTTGTCAGATGGACTGTTGACCCTGTGATGCATTTCTAACTCTCTGATGGATCAAACAGGGCACTAATCTAGTAGCTAGATTACAAAGGTCCGAAGTAGCCCGGATTAAGCCCAAATGTGACCACCACACATATCGGTCGATCCACTGAATGAGTGACATTTCCATGTTGCAAATGGAAATGAATGGTTCAGTCCTGTTACTGATACTCAGACGGTTTACTTATACGAGTAACCAAACAAAAAGTAACAGGACTGAGTTTTTAGCATAGAGAACAGAAAATGAATGAGAGAGGTTAGTTTTGGTCTTCCCATGGCCTTCAGACGATCCAACTGATCCTGCTTCTTGTTGTGCACGTGACTTGTGCAAAGTTCCAGATGAATCAAGGTAATGTGTTAGGGTAACAGGACTGAGTGAAAACCCAGGGATGTGACTAAAATGTGCATTTTTTCCCCAAAAAATACTGATTGGTTTTGAAAAAATATTTGTAAAGGATGGATGGAATAACTAAAATGATTTATGATTTGTTAATAATATTTTATTCCAATCTCTAATGTTACAGAGTAAGATACAGGTGAAAATGCAGTGTTTAAGTGTTCATGTTAGGTTTTAATAATCTTCCCAGCACATAGCCTAAATTTGGCCTGTATGGTAAAAAGAAGCTGCGCTCTGAAGCTTTCTTTCCTTACACATGTTATGGTCTTCTTTAAATAATCATAGTTGGAACAAATGCAATCAAACAACAAAGTGTGAAGCTTTGACTGAAAGTCACAAACAAGGACTTTCAGAATCCAAAGTCCAGGTGTTGTTATCACCTTGAAATCTCATCTGTCTCACTTAAAATGGTAATCTTATAGTTTATTAACACGGAAAACCCTGCCATGGCCTTTAAATAACATAAGGTTCGACATTACAACTTTTCTTTATTTTGTAAATATGCTAATCTGGTTTGCCAACAGTCTCTAGCACCCATTTCCTAAGCTGACCAGGATCCCCCAACCCACCAGTTAGCCCCCAGTCCCAAAGTAAATGTACATTTTCTAAAAATGCATCTGTGTATTCACATATTTTTGTGAGCACAATGTATAGTCATAAATTTGCAAGATGCCGATTTTTATTTCACAGTCCAGAACCAGTAACACTGTTCCATCCCAATCCACAAGAAGTCAGGATGGGTTCCTCCAATCTTGTGGAACACAGGATCTGTCTCACATTAGATTGTAGCCCAAGAAGAAATCACCAGATCTGGCAGGTATTACTTTCATAAAATAATTGTTGTTTAAAATTTTTATTTACTTTATTAGTTGAATGAATTAATGAACAAATAATGCGTGAATGAATAAACAAATATAAATAAATAGTTTCATTTTATTTTATTTCATTATCTTTATAGCTCTATGACTTTCTTCATAGGTTTCACCACATTTTGTGGGAGTTTAATGGGGCCGTAATAATAATCCACCATAAAATCTGCTTGACCCCTTGATCATGAACTTTTTACTTCTAAAATGTTTTTGAATCTGTCTCCTTTAATGATTTGTCAATTATTACGTTACACAAATCACTATGGCAACTAATTTGCAGCTACTGTGTTAGACTGAACATAAGTGCCCTAACTGATGTCTTGCCCTCAGGCTACAGAGCAAAAATAAAAGTTTTAAATTAAAGTATTGTTTAAGAAAAGTGCTAAAATGATTCAAAACACTTTTAGAGATTTTCATGCACATTAGTATATATCTCATTTTAACTGAGCACAAAAAGAAACAGTGAAAAGTGATGTACATCTTGCCAAACAGTTCAGCAGTGCACCATGGCTCTTCTTCCTGAAGGAACTGCTCCACTACCAACTAAGATCTCACACACATGCACTTCATCCACTTTTTTTTGTTGTTGTTGTTTTTTTTAAATTATTTTATTGGACCCAAACATGTCTGGTAATATGTCAGATTTTTATTTCTTCAAAAAAGTTAAAAGGGGAGTTTGAAGATCAGATTTAAGGTTTGCTGCTTGAGTGCAACATTGTGCCATGGAGTGTTTAAATTTTATTTTATTTTATTTTATTTTATTTTATTTTATTTTATTTTATTTTATTTTATTTTATTTTATTTTATTTTATTCACAAAGTCATTTTTACACACTATAAAAGATATTCAGAAGAAAGCCTGGGAGTTTTCTTAATTTTTGTTATTACAGCCCAAATTTAAGGTGAATATCTGTGTGATTAAGTCACATATAAATACATGTATATATTGGACTGATAGCTTACTTCTTTGGTACAGGTTGTTTCAGTTTAAATGTACTTCTGAAGAAGAGCTCTGATAAGTTATACAAAGAAATATTGCACCTTTGAAAGGAATCAATAGGGATGCGCTGACCTCATTTCAGTGATGCACATGCAGCACAATAGACCTGAGGTGAAAATAAGTGTTTACCTAGGGAAATGGAAATGCTAAAAAATGATCATGGTAGTAGATAAGGCATAATGAGCATTCCCTTGGTGGAGATTAAGGTGGACACGATAAATCCAGAACTCCTCTGCTCCACCTTAATGGAGAGAAACTGGGTATCTTTGAGAAGTGCAGAGCTCACCCAGACCCACAGGTCCTGGGTGACCTAGTTAGTGAGTCCCTGTGGTGGGTTTTAGTAGTTCATCTGACAGGCTCGCCTCGCATGTGAGCTCTGTTTTTAGCTGCTTCACTTCCTATCTGACTCTCACACTGCTGCTCACCCCACTCTGTGTCTCTGGCCTCTACCTCCCACTCCTGTGTTATCTGTCCAGTTTCACTGTGCTGGTGACAGGGGTTGCATGTGCAACAATCAGTCCGGCTCACCTTTTACCTTTCGCTTGTGCTTCTGTGCATTTGCAAATATGTGTGGGCTCTTCATGCATACCAGGTTTCTGCTTAAAGTGAGCATAATTCTAAGAATCGTGTATTCAGGAAGAGCGTTGAGGTCTCCACTGGGCAGGTGAGCGTGTGTTTATGTCTATGTGTGAGTTTCACCGATGAGATCATCGGACGACAACTGTGGGGACTTGAATGTCACCATGGGGAGAGCTGTCATAAAGAAACAACACCGTCTCTTGCAATAAATAGTGACACGTTTATCGCTTTGCTCCCTATTCTTTGTTTTTTGTTGCTGTACAATAAAAAAAACTAAAGCTACTCTCAAAGACGATGGAAAGGAGTAATTATCTCTTTCTTTGCAGGTTCCTTATACCCATTGATCAGTGCAATTTACGGCTGTGAAGTTGCAAAGATACAAATTCAAATGCAATATTGTAGAAAGTGAATGCACTCAGTGGTACATGCTAAAAGTGACTAATTGTCCACAATGCTGCACAAACACAATGTGTTATATGGCTGTGGTGGGTTTCAAAGGCGAGGCGTATTGGTATATCACGCTACATGCAACACATTGTCTTCCATGAGAAATGCAGAGGTGAAAGTGCGAGTGGGTAGAGGCAGCTGTCAATTGTGGGATGTGATGAATGACAGTTACTAAGGGGGAGGGGTCATCCAAGAGCTTGTCGTGACTCCCATCCTGACCCATGCTATGACCAGCAGAGTGGGAGGAAGAAAGAGAAAGGAAGACAAAAAAGATGGCCTGATGTGAAGAAAGGAAAGGAGGATGAGAGAAATAAATTAAAACAAAGAACGTAGGTTGACCTGCTTTGTTTTTTCTCTGAAGTGCAACGCAGGACACGGCAGGAGGGGTAGGTGGGTGTTGAAATGGGAATGGAGCATCATCTATTTGTCATGTGTATTTTTTATTCTCACCCCCTATCTTTTCTGCCTCCGTTTTCCTCTTTCCATGCCTCTGTCCTGCTGCTTCTGGCTTCTCGTGGGAGTGTGAAGGCAAATAAACAGACGAGATTGTTTATTTCTATCAATGGGGAATAACAGTGCATTATTAACCTTGTACTACCTTGCCTTGGGTTACTTCAACCCACTAATTTATTACCAAAAACACAGTGTAATGACTTCTTCTACTTTGGATGTTTCTGTGTGACACAGAGACAGAACGTCTCCATCTAAACCACCACACACTCAACACACACATATGTCCTCGCAAAAAACGTTTTGGGTTGTGTCTGTGTGTAGAAACATGGGCACAAGAGGAAGCAGACACAAACAGCAGCATTATACGGTAAATTCAACCACTAAGATCCATGGAGGATGCACACACACACACACACACACACATACAAATGCTTACACAGAATATTAGCCTCCAGTGCCAGATGTGCCACCCACACACATCCACACAAGGCCTCGTCGTTTGTCCTCAACAATCACAGGAAGTTAGTCAGTGTTGGTTGTAATCTCCTCATGGAGGCTGTTTTCAATCAAAGGTGCACAATACAGCACAGATGAATGTCAAACAACCATCATCTATTTTTATGCCATAAATTAATTTGATCACTTCAAGAAACATTTCATCCTGAAGGAAAGGATACTTCAGGGCTGCTAAAGCAAACCCAAACCTGTGTAGAACTAGATCTATGAGTTTTTCCTCTCTATATATTCAGATTTAAGCTCTGTCACTATTTACAAACCTCTTTCAAATAAAACATGGATTTGCTTCCTTTGAGCTGTGCTATCATGCAAAACCACCACAGACAGATCACATGAGTACAGTGGAAACTAAGGTTTGTCCATAGTTTGATATTTGTTGGTGTCTTTAATCTTTTTGCCAACTTTCTGACCTAATTGTTCATTTTGTAATTTGATCATTCCCCCTGGGTGTGTTTCATACCCACCTCAGATGTAGAATCAGTTCAACTCTGAGTCACGTAGCCTCATATGTATGAAAAATAAACAACATTTTTAGCCAAAGATGGTGGAAAGAGGGATCTAGTATATAAAATGTCAATATGACATACAATACGATATGGGCTGTACACAATAACATTTACAAAATGTCCTCAAACATCCTGCAGAAAAACAAAACTTACTGCAAATACAGTAACCATAGCCTGTCAGGTTGGAATCCAACTGTGGACATTTCAAGCATGTGTAGTTTATTGTGCTCTCATTCTGCTTATTGTGTTCCAATATTTCTTAGTACATAAATATAGACAGCAGCTATTTCTACATACAATCTGAAAGAGAAAGACTATTGGAGCAAGACATCACATTCTGAAAGAAAACACTGCAATTTAACAAATCTGAAAGAGCTATAATATTATTCTACCTGTCATGGTGTCACCCAGGAAAATGCATTTCTAATTAGGAAAACAACTAAACAAACCAGCCTCCTCCAGTTTGTGTTTCTGATTTACTTTTCCTCCTCCACAACATGTCATCGCCAAAAACGTCCAAACCAACTAACCTCACGAGTCAAGTGTTTCCAAAAACATAAGTAAAACACTCTTCCCACACAGTGTTTTTTTTCCTGCAAACTCCCCAATTTAAAATGACTGTAGAGAGAAATCTGACAAGCCATCCGTGTGGCCACTAAGGAAAGACGAAGCGAGAGAGAGAGATGACAGATTTCAGTAGTATCGTTCCACTTGGATCTCTGTGGGTTAAATGGGAGACATGTAGTAAGACAGGTTGGAAGGTTTTTTTTGTTTTGTTTTAAAGAGAGAAAAAAACAGCAGCACCAAGTGGAGACACAGTGGTGTGTCTGGCATGCTAAAACAACCACATTCGCAGACACACATGCATGATCTGGGTGTGTACCTGCTCCTCTTCAGACGGCTTCATACAGAGGTGATAATTAGCTCATGGCCCATGCCTGTTGACTCAACACGTCAACTTCACAATGGCACGAGACCATGTCAATGGATTGGCTTTATTCAAAAGCATGAGCAGCCTGTTTGTCTCACAGCCAGGGCTTTTGTGAAAACGTGTGAGTGCAGATGGGTGTTTACTTACACGCAGTTGTACTTGTGCCCATGCTTTTCCTCAACCCTTGCAGAGATTTGTACCTCCATCCACGTGGTGTCTCCGCACTTCTGACCCAGTCTAGAAGTGGTGAGATTCAAGCATCACTTCATGGGATTCCCTCAGTAAATAGTACATGCTGCTGGGCACAAGGCTGATGTTCACCCTGCAAGAGCACAGCCGGAGGCATACAGACAGAAGCTGCAACACATTGTGTACAAAAGAGGCATGTCTTCCTCTCCATGCCCTCTTCCCTTACCCCCCCATGCGTGCTTGGTGAGATGAGGAGTGAAAAAGAAATAGAGAAAGAGAAGGCAGCATCGATTTGTGCTTGATCGTTTCAGAAAACCTGTTTTCTTGGTGAAATCTGACGCTGAATTATTAATACCATCATTAAAATTGTATGCCTTTTTCTTGTTGGAAAACTTGAAGTTCCTGAGTGAGGGGGCCCTGCATAACCTGAACACATAGCAGTGCTGCTGCAGCTCCACCACCTCCACACACGTCTGTCTGTCTGTCTTTCACCTCCTGGCACTCCCTCCATCCTCTCTGGCCTGTGTGGGAGTGTGTGTGTGCTGGAGAAAAAGGAGTAGAACAGAGATAGAGGGAGAATTAGATCATGTAATGAGAGCTGCTGGCAGTGTGACTAAATTGGCTAACTATAGCTAACAACATTACACACTGTCCATCTGGGGCCTAGCCTGTCCTCCCTCTGCTTTTCTTTGTAAGGCCCACTGGTAAAATCAGTCATGTAAAGGACTCCCAAGGCCTTCCCCCTGAGAGTCAAATATAGAGCAAGCAATGAAATAAGTTTTCTTAATGTTTGATGGAAATTTGGCCTGCTTACACAGCTAAGGCATACTAAACTTGCAGTTTCACTGACCTGTGCCAATAGCTCCTCTGTGGCTAAAAAGTCAAATCTAAATTCTCATAACTCATTTTTTTAACTCCAAACTCACATTTTGAGAATCACTATTTGTGCATTGCTCTGTAACTGACATTTCTTCCCCACATGTCTTTCCTTTACTTTTGAGCAGTAATCAGAATACACCGCCAACACACTGTGCTTTATGAAGTCTGTTAAATCCTCTACCCCTCTGCAGCGCCTACCGGCTGTCTCTGTGTCCACAACTGGCAGTTCGCCTGAGTAGGAGGCCAGCGCCAGGCAATCTGTGCTCCAGCACCTTTGCTGACCTGGCAGCTGCTGGACACCATGTGGGCCCAAGAATGTGGGCACTGGGCAGGTGCAACTAAGGGGGCGAGATAGGGGGATGTTACGGGAAAAGGAGAAAGACAGAAGGAACAGAAGTTGATTTCTGGCTGCCTTCTTTCTGAAAGTTGCAGAAAAGTACTTGATCAAAGAACCTGGATGGCAAACTTATTCCGAGCACATAGTTTTGAATGTAATTCTTTAAAATCTCGAGGAATATCTTTTTGGAATGATGTAGAAGATGAGCTGAAAGAAGTACAGAAGGTCAACATAGGCATGAGGCAGGTGAGAAGTTATGAGAGCAACGAAGAGATAGAAAGTAAAAGAGGAGAAAGAATGAAACAGAAGGGATAATGGCCAAGGAGTAATAGCACCAGGCCCCCGGGCAAAGATGAAATATTTGCAATTCCACTGGGTGCCTGGGCTGCAGGCTTTCACTCCATTTGTATGGAAATGAGTTTGTCTTTCTTTTTCTGAGTGTAGAAGGGACCAAAGGGAAGGAGAATAGGATGGAGACTGAGGGAAGGTGAACAAACTGACTGACTGTCAAATATATTGTGATTCCTGCCAATCCTGGAAGGCTGGGACCCAAGTTGTTTCTCTGCTGTGCAAATGGATAAAAAAATCTATGTGTTTATGACAAACTGATCTATGCACCTGCAGCATTGGGAGACAGTTTCCATCTTATAGCCCTTTGTCTGTTATTGACAATGTGTCTCACCAAACTCTGTTTCTGCTCTCACTCTCTATTTCTATATATGCCATCCTCCAGCCCAGGCCCCACAGCTGGGACCACTCTGATCCGCAGCCCAGGCCTGCATTCTGCCAGATAATTAGCAGATGTTGTGGAAGGCCTCTGTTTAGCTATTTTGACTGCTTCAGAGTGTCTGCACATCTCAGCTGCATGTGTGCACACTGTGCGTGTTGAGTGATGTCGACACTCACGTATTCATGGCCAGCTGCTCATCTCTGCAACCCCGGGTGAATGGGAGAAGACATTTCATCTTTGACACCCTGCACATCCCTCTGTTTCTGTTACCCCCCTTGACTCCTTTTCCTCTCCTTCACCACCCTCCTCTCCTTTCTGAGTCACAGCCGCCAGCCACAGTCTGCGTAGGACTGAGTCATGCTTCAGCTCTCGTGAGATGGGCCCTGCTGTCTGTGAAACCACAGACATGAGATATGAGAAATGGGAAATGAGAAAAAAGCAGACACAAACACTCACAAACACACACAAAGAGTTATGATTTATATACGAGGAGCATTCTGTAATAAAAAAAGGCCTAGAGCCAAACTGCAACACCTGTTTCCCACAGACTGTTGCATCCTGTGACTCTCCAACAATGACTAAGTTCATTTGAGGCGAGAATTTGATGACACTTTTTCAAGTTAAACTTACACAGTGTGATTAAAAGCCATGTTGACATATTTTAGATACAAGCTTACTTAGAAGTTTCCATCTGCCCTGGATTTGCATGAAAATATCAAAGATTTGGTGTAGAAAAAAAACGGCTTTAAATGGATACAGCAGTCAACTTATCCATGTTAAAACTATTAGATATGGAAAGAATGGCATAAACACACACACACTCATTCACATA
>JBAMHV010000015.1:18924629-18935784 GCA_037177535.1 Pseudomugil gertrudae | reverse complement strand
ATCTATCTATCTATCTATCTATCTATCTATCTATCTATCTATCTATCTATCTATCTATCTATCTATCTATCTATTTCACTTGTAACAAAAGAAAATATCACATGACTTTAGCTTTCAGAAAGAGATGATGGTGATGTTCCATTCCCCATTTTTGTTCTCAATACCGATCTGAGTTATTTAGGATTTAGTATTGAACAATAAAAAGTCATTTTCTCTCCACACAATGGTCATATCATATATGATAAAAAATGTACTTTCAATTGTGCTTAAAGTAAATAGCATTAACCAGAATAGCTGAGTTCGCTCTTGCTTTTTACATCTTTATGTCAAGATAACTGGACAGATTAAGTTCTGTGTGTGTATTATCAGTGAGTATTTAGGCACCTTCTATACTGCGTTTCTGTAATTAGTAATATGCTAACCATACTGACCAACAGAGTTCAATCTTGACCCCAGTACTGATCATTCAAAACAGGGCTTCATTTGAAGCACTTTAGTAACATTACAAAGGGAAAAATGTTGCTGCAAAAACAGTCTCACAGACAATGATGAGGTTGTCATCGCCTTAAAACATATAAACTCATAGTGACCCAACAAATCTGGAAAGGACATCAAGCTGGTCAACAGGCAAATAGCATTATTAAAAAGTGTAGAAAAGTAAATACACGTGAAGACCACTTGTATCTGAATAGTAAAGCAATATCAATAAAACAATCTTTAAATTTATCCTTACATCCAGCATAATAAACATAAAGAGATCATTTTAGTTTCTGTTGTGCACATCCATTACTTACATCTCTGAAAGGTTCTTATTTTTTCTATACCTTGCCATGAATAGGAGTTAGTAAATGATTAAAGATTTCACTAAATCTACGATTTGACTGTTGCAAAAAGCGACATGGTTACAGCTATGACATGCAGCATTTTGTGTCTTATCCCCAACCTGCAGAATTTAGCAGCCTGGAAATACCTCACCATCTCAAAGTCTAAAGCCATGGATCATGAAACTTTATGCTTTGGTCAGTGGACAAAAGTAGCCTACATGTTCTTTGGTGAGATGGACCTGGATTTTTTTAGTCCCTCTACTGTTGTTTTTATGATGGTGAGACAAAACAACATTAAACACGCATTTTTATTTTAAGTATCGCTGCAATATTCTGCCTAAGGAATATTTTGTTTTAAATAATATAAAATGTTTTTTTTTTCAAATAATAATAAATAATAATAATGTCAAATAATAAATAGAACAAAACTCAAAGAAGTTGGGCAAACCCTTATTTTTGCAAATGCTTTCTGAAAAAAGCATTGTACTGCCTGTTTCATTGTAAATACAAGCTCATTTTGATTTTGACAGCTGCAAAACATCTAAAAAATATTGGAACAGAGCCAACAAAAGACTGAAAAAATACATAAAAAACAACTAGAAGAGGATTAACTGTTAAATAAGTTATTGGACAATAGGTCAATATAGCGACAGGATATAAAAGAATGTTTTTTTTAAGAAAGGCAGAACCTCTCAGAGGTTATAATGAACAGAAGCTCATCAGTCTGTAATAGTCTTTGTCTATGTGGAACAATTTCAGACAAATGTCCTTCAATGTAAACGTACAGACTTTGATGGTTCCACCAACGTGCATGCTATAATATCATCAAAAGACTCTTAGAATCAGGAGGAATTTCTGCGCACAAGGGAGAAAACTCAAGGTCAAAGCTAGATGCTTGTGATCTTTGAGCCCTTAGGCAGCACTGCATTAAAACAGAAAGGATTCTCTACTGGAAATCAATTCTTAGACTCAGGAAAACATTCAAAAATCACTGTCTGTGAAGATGGTACACTGAGCAATCCACAAATGCAGGTTAAAGCTCTGGCATGCAAAGACGAAGTCATATGTGAATACACTCTATCAACACATAATCATTGACAAAAAGCTCATTAAAAATGGCAAAAAAGGAAAACTGTTCTGTGCTCAGATGAATCAAGCTTTGAAATATTTTTTGGAGACCACTGATGCTGTGTTCTGCAGACTAAGGAGAAGCGTGACTGTCCAGCAGATAACTTCGAATACATGCATCGCTGGTGGTTTTAATGACACAGACAGCACATCTGTGGTGGCTCGGTTAATGCTGAAAAGAACATTGGGATTTTAGAGTCCCATCTGCTCTCATCCAGAAAATATCTCTTTCAGGGAAGACCTCGCATATCTTAGAGAGACTACTCTAATCCACATCTTGCATCCATCGCAACAGAACCGCTACACATGAATTCCAGCACTGGTGTCCTACTTTCCATCTGCACCTTTCACTAACAGAAAACATTTTACACCTGAAACAAAAAATCTACCAACGAGGACGTTGGATTCATGAGCAGCTATAATCCTGCATCACATAATAAAACAGCATTCTTATTCCTCATATGCTTACAGTTCAAAGTTACGTGGATGCTCCTAAATGTTGAATTTAAGCCTACTTTTTGAGGGGAGATATAATAATTTTCAAGATTAAATGTAGTTTATGTTCTATTGGGAATAAAATGTGGATTTATGCAGTCCTGGCACCCTGACACAGTAGCAGGTGGGCAATTGATTAACTGTGGGTGGGCCCCATTTTTCAAGTGAACACTGGAATTTAAAAGAGGAGCAATTCCAGTTCAGTAATTCAATATTTGGCTCATGTTACTGTAAAGCAGGTAAGTATAGAATAGAATAGAATTCCAACTGGATCCAGCAGATATCAGCTGTAACTTGACGGATTTAAGAGATTACAGAACATTTCACTCATAAATAACTAAATCAATCGACTAATTGAGAGATGTCAGTAGGAGTCAGAAATTTTCTAGCACTAGTAACTCAACACACTTCTACATCCCAGTCAAAGAGGAACTGGGGTGGGACACACAAGAACCTGCAAGAGAAAGATTGCTCGAGCTCAACCAAACTGTTTCATTTTGTGCAACTTTAACTCTGTGGAAGATTAAGAAAGACTCTGCAGACAAAAAGATAACGTACTAAAAATGTGGCTGTGACTTATTACATTATGCAAGGCTGAGTTTGATCCAGCTGTAGAAGAGTAAGCACCTGTTGTAGCTGCACAGGTTGCACGGTGTCACAATCTGACACATGTTCCTTTCTTGCTGGAGCACTTTCTCATGCCCATTGTCCAGAAGTTTCACTCTGCTATTACTTGAAGCTAGAATTAATAGAAAATATTGTGATCACTTAAAGAAAACATTATCTTCTTTAAGTTGTGACAGGACTAAATGTTAATATACACACTGAGACTAAATCTACAAACACACACACACAAATTGCAAATATCTCAACAGGTAAGTTATGCCTAAAAAGCACAATTAGGAAATAATCCTACTTGCAAACTGCTTGTAAAAATGCAGTTAGATAATTATGAATTAAAATTATATTTAAAGGCATAAAAAAGGAAATAAAAGGGTTGGATGGGAGGGCCTGATTTGTAAATAGATGGTCAATACTGGGACCCACCCAGTTTATGAGATATTCAGGGCATTTCATTAGTTTTTATGTATTTTAATAACTTTAAATTTACTGGAATTATTGGGGCTGTACTGAAGTTCAGAAATAGATAAACAAACATAGAAATGTGTATATATATTTATAGTAACATTCCTTAGCATGTGTTTACATTGCATGTTCAATAACAGTGCTTTTGTGGTTTTACCGCTGTGACTTTTACCAAATGGTCCTCGTGTCAGTAGAAAGCTTAAAATATCAAAACAGCAAGAGAAAGATGGAAAAGGGCTGATAAATCTGTTGTTTTTCACCTTTTCCTCATAGTTACACTCACAGAAAATGAAATAAAAAGAAATATAAAGCCAACAATCCAACCATAATGTGCAACCTCCGATTCATTTATTCTAATAAGTCAGTTTAATAAAATGACATTATAATAAAGTAGGTAGATGACTGAAGGAGCCGAGCCAAACAACTATTGGCAAATAAAAGTCCTGCTAAAAGTTGTGGTGAAAAGAACCCGAAAACCAGCCAAAAAAGTAGCCAAACAAATACTAGAGATGAAAGACCCCCCCACCCAAATAAAATCTACACTAGAGAAGAGTTTTGTGTTTGAAATGTACTTCACTTCACAGACGTGCGATCTCCAGGGAGTGGGCCGAGGTGTGACATAGCCAGACATTAAACAGAAGCTGGTCCAGGTTAGAGGGGTTAGGCGTGGGAGACAGGAGAGAGCCTGTGGGATAGAGCCCTGTGTAGGCACCAACTTAACCTGCCCCCTCCCCCTCATCTCTAGTCCTATCTGCTCACCCACACACTCTCCTCCATCCCCACTCCCCCTCTCTGCTCTCCTCTATTTTTTCTCCATTGTATTCATCACCCTCTGCCCACACTGCAAACTCCACGCAGAGACAGAGAATAAGAGCTGGGCCTGTGTTTCGCTACAAAGTGACACGTAAGAATGTGCTGCAGCACTCCCCCTGATTGCTGCCGCGTTCATTCCACACCGAGGACAATTTGAAGTGGTCTCTGCTCCTCTAAACATCAGCAGACATACACAGAGACAACCAAAGCACAGACGGGGAGGTAATCAGTCCCAGACCGGTGTTTAGTAAACTCACACTGTCAGAGGTTAGATGACGCAGCCCTGTCAAATCCTGCACTATGATAAAACTCCTCAGGAGGGCAACACGGGAGGGGCAGGATAGTCAGAAATATGTGTGAACTTGTTCATTATGTAGGAATTTTGTTATTTTGTTCTTCCATGTCTACATCTGCTTCGTCCAAACCTAGACACTATTATAGCTGCTGTAAGGCGGCAGGCAGGGTGCACTCTGGACAGCTCACCAGTCCATCAAATGGTTTAATTCAAAGATTACAACATCTAAAATTAAGATTGTGTCAAAAATATACTATTAACTACAATAATAGGCATGTAATAGACCACTATGGGGCATTTAAAGTATGTTACAAGCTGAGATCTTAAATACTACACTATAAGTGAAGCCATTAGTCTGCTGTGTTTAGTTACGCTGATATGGACTGTAGGGGGCACTCCCTATGACTTTTAAGCAGGTATGGTTTGGAGTTATAGAGCCCTTTTTCCAGTCTCCTCTATTCCTAAATAGTGTAGGCAGTTATTTCTAATTTTAACTTTCCTGTTAAAAAGATTATTTTCTTTTACACTGTCAGAATTTACAAAGTACTGCTGTACCTGGCCAAATGGGACAGATAGAGAATAAAAAGAGAACAGAAAAGAAAAGGAAAATAGACACAAAAAGCGAGACAAGGACACACTAAATAGGAAACAATGCAATGCAACTGCATGCTCTAAGACAACCTGCTTCCTGTTCAGAAACACTAGTTAAAAAGTATCTCAACTAATACCAGAAACACACAAAGAAAACTGACCAAAAGCAGCTATCAGTAAATAAACTTAGGACAACAGTGGCTGTGTGAGCATGCAGAAAACCTGGAGTGAGGCAACTTCACAAAGCCTGCAGAAAGGTCAGAAGCAGGTTAGAGAGACTCTAACACCTCGGCAAACAGCACCCACCCCTGAGCACAGACCCCAGCCAACCCCAAGATGACATCACATCCACCCAGAAGGTGGCATAGGGAGACTTCAGCTTTACCTGCCAAGGGCCCTAAACCCCCCACAGCCCCCACAGGCAGAGGGCTCACACATGCATTCATATGTATTGTACGAGGTTATTACACGAGGTTTATACTAGCTTGAACACTCATAAAGTGCTCACGTGAACAAGAGAATGACCATGAGATCAGAGGTAAACACAATGGGAGAGTGCCTCTCTGAGCTGCTTTGATACTACTGGCATTGTTATTATTATTCCTCCCACTGACAGTGACAAACACTGGTGCCTAATTAGTTTGCAACAGATTGGTAAACTGCTGTTTATGAATCTGCCTCTGAAATACTATGTTACTGGTAAGTTGTTCGTTTATAGCTCGGAGTCCTCGTGCCTTGTACCCCCCCCCCAAAGGTGACCTCCAGTATTAAACGCTGTGGTCCCCGTATGCATACAATGTTTGCAGCTAGTATATACACAGATAGCCTAACGTTGCAGTGTAAGTATATGGCAGCCCTTTAAGTGCCTTGTTGTCATGACACCGTAGTACAGATAAACTTTCATTTGAATGATAGAATTAGTTTAGCAATGAATCCTTGAAAAATAAGATAAAATTAGAAGTAAAATAAGGGTTGTCCATTCAGTTTGTTTGTGTATTTGCATTTATCTAGATAAGAACAAACCACAAAGGGGATAATAGTGTCTTAGTATTTAATAATGCTGTAACAAAGTGACTGTTGCATCCTAATTGTTGGGTAAAAAAAGGCTTCATTTTGATCCTAGATGATAATGTTAAGCACTAAATGATCATGTGACAGGATCACAATCAAATCTGTCTTGATGCCTGCCAAATAACTATTTGTGATACTATTTTTATTTTCAGTAGCTGTTTCCCTGAAATGTCACTTTCTGTGTTTAGCCATTGCAAACCGTTTGCTACGCATAATTATCCTTTTGAAAAACAAAATTGTAAAGAAGTAAAAAACAGCTTTTAAAGTAAGGTTGCTAAATCATATTAAATATTTTTGTCTGTGTATCAGCTTCTCACACTGACAAAATGTACAATTTTACTTGAATCCTTTTTTACTTTTTCTTCTTTTTTTGTAACTCCAGACGCCAGTATAAAGTTGCTCTAATGTGAAGGTCATGCGGAAAATGCTTGCACCGTAAGTTAAAGACCTGTGGTTGATGTGGTCAGCAGTTACTCCACCTCCTCCAAAGCAAACACAAAAGGGCAGTGAGCGCTCTTCACCAAAGGGGACAGTACCTTTCTTCCCTTTCTGCTCTGCTGCTTTTACAACACGGCCGTCAACCTCAAAAAGCTTTGTTCCGGTTTATGCTCCACCTTTCTTCTGTCTGTTTTTACTCTATTTTTCCTGCTTTAGACTACCAGTGCACTCACTGGTCAGTGATTAATGAAGTCTTTGCTCTATCTACAACCTATCTGTATATGTGTCAGCAAAGTTTGTACATTGTAGATGTAATGACAATTACCTGGCAATAAACCTGATTCTGATTTTGATTCTGATTAACATATCTATTAGAAAGATTAAAAAAAAAAGAAAAGGTCAACGTCAATAGGAAAAGTCACAGGTTGACTGAATTGGATGAAACACTTGGTCATCACAGTTTCCGAATTTAGCACAAAGCTCAGGAAATAACCAAAAGAGCTAATATTTAGCTTTGTTTTTAACTCAGAACAGCCTCTCTGTCGTGTGATTTCACATAATAGTGTGTCACACTTGTTCCCAGCACCACTTTCCATTGTCAGACAGCCACTTGTGTGATGTAATGACAAGTCTGGTGGCCCAGGGCTGTTCAAGTGGTGTACAGGTTACTTCTACTTGGTGTAAAATTAAATTAGAATGTGTGTGAGCTTTGAGACCTGCAGCATGGAAATAGGGAGGATGAGGGTAAGACTACCATTTGTCTTAGCAGGCACTTTTTCTCAACCGCATTAGTGTATACGCACAGTATCAACTGGTGTTTATGTGTGCCCCAATATGAGGGTTGCATGCCACTCTGATTCTTGTCAGAGCCTTAAGCCAAGCCCACAGCAGGTCCTGCAGCTAAATTCATAAAACTAGAAGTATTTTCCAACAACTGGGCATGAACTGACAGAGAGGAAGGAAATGCTGGCAGTGCTCTAGCACAAAGGTGCACTAACATTTTTTTATGGTCTGGAGGCAACAGGCTGGCTGTCACCACAGTACTCTCCTTTCCTTTAAAAGCTGCATCCAAGAAAATGTGTATGTTTAAAAAAGCAGTGAATGAGAATGAAACCAGAGTTGCATCACCAGAAATACTTTATGTAACGGTCACACAGCTGTCACACACCTCCCTGGGCATACTTGACCTCCAGCCAAACCACACACACAAACACCCATCATCGCAGTAGAAGAGCAGGCCTTGCCCCATTTTTGCTCCATCTGAATGAGGAATAATGATGGAGTGGAAACATAAACAGCTAAATCAACCAAAAGGGGGGAAGAGGATGAGAAAACTACTTGAGGACAGAATATAACTTGCTTTGTTATGACACAAAACAACAGGCGGGTGAAGAAAAAACATACAAAACTTAGGAATGAGAGACAGGAAAATGTTCAAATGAAAGGCAAACAAAGCCTGACAGCTAGAAAAACATCCACAGCAGTTCCTTGACCGTACATTCGCTCCTTGGGTAAAAGGTCTGCAATATCAATTTACGTTTGCAATCAGAAGCTTATACATGGAGAAGGAAACGGTGTTTCCTGCAAAATGACCTAAGCAATGATTAAAGGAATAAACCGACCTTTTGGGACTGCACTTATTAGCTTTGTTCATGAAAAGATATCCCTGCCTTATCTTTTCATTAATATAATTATTGGGTTGATTAGCTTTGCATAGCATGCACAAAACGTAGAAACAGCTAACATGAGCAAAGTCTGTAAAGCAACTAAAGCAACAAACATTAAGTCACATACCAGTGGGTTTTAATGACATAATAAGCAGGTTTTGGTAACTTTGGAGAGTTTTATCGTTATAGCTTCCAGGCTAATTGCCCCATTTAGGCTAAGAGTCATTTGGCTAAACAGTGATTCAGTGTTGCCTTCCAAAACACAAGACAAGGAAAACAATGGGTTGTTTTTGTGTTGAATCATTGTTAAATTGATTGTTTTAAATTGTGTTGATGGTAATTGTAGTTGAACACAGATCCAGTTTGTCCAGTTTTAGTTTAGATATGAATGACAGCTTGGCCTCACACGAAGCGTTGGGAAACATGCTGACGTTTGTTTTTCATTGTTTAAACACTCATGGGACCAACCCTGCAAATCTGCCTAGCAACAATTAATGCTCTAATGTATGCTGTTGCACACAGGCTATGTCATTTACCATGCATTGCAATCTCTCTGAATTGATTGGAACAAAATCAATGTTGTTCTGGGACTGACTGCCAACATTTATAGAGTTGTCAGCTTGCCTTCCTGCATGAAGGGAGTGGCATGGAGTACAATGGCTGTGTTGGAGATTTGTTTAAGGCTGGAGGCCTGTGTGTTGACACAGCTGCCAGAGGAGCAGAGATGAGATGATGAAGACAGAAAACTTTGGATTAAAGTAAGTAAGTAAGTGTCTGGGTCACAACTTTGAGATGATGAACTGTGAGAAGAAGTGACTAATGCATTTGACTCGAACATGGCTCTTAAAAATGCTTTGAACACAACTTATGTGCTGAGATGGTAAGACTTTCTATGCATGGCCCCAATAAGTCTGTATGTGTATTTATCTAGATCTGTGTTGAGGAAGAACTGTTTTCATCATTATCAGCAGTTATACTACAGGGTGACCTCTGGCTTTCTCATCAGCCAACTGTGTTTTGGTGTGTGTGTTTTACTTAATGTGCATTCATGTGTGTGTCAGCAAGTTGTTTGTCCTCATCAGGATTAAGGGGTTTCTCTGTGAGAGGAAGCGTTCACGCTACTTAACCCATAGTGCCTTAACCCTGAAGCCAGCGATCTTTGTTCTCCCGTTTCGGTACTTCCGGTCTCACACAATCCAACTTTTCCAAGAAGATATGAAGGTGTCCCAAAAAAACTTGGAATACATTTCTATTTTTAATGTGACAATGACCTAATATTAAAAACACACCACAACCAAAATTTTGGATAAATTTTTATTTCTTTCATGTGACAATGACCCAGCAATGAAAAAACAATACGACTACTCTTTTAACAGGAAACACAAAGTACAGACAGAGTAACACTTGTTTTGACTTGAAGGCTGCAGGCAACGAGGGAGGATTGTATCTTTTTCTTATATGATGTAACCACACTTTATTATGCCCTTAGATCAGCCACCCTCCACGCACTCAACACATGCACACATGACAACACAGGCTAAAAGAGAAGGCCGTCACAGGAGTCAAACATTTGTTGCGACAAATACCAGGCCGACAAACTCCCCAGTGAAAACACGCTTACATAACTGCACTTCCAGACAATAATGCATCTTCTTCTGCAACTCATGAAGCCATGTTATGAAACTGCAGCCAAAATATTCTCATTGTAGTGCAGCCTGGAAACATACAGGTCAAAGCATTTACTATCAATAAATATGCAATACGTTATAGGATGCTAATAGAGTGATTATATTTTGTAATTGCAATTAAAGAGACACAAGAGACCTGGCAAAGCCATTAATTACAATATATTTGTAGTACTATGGTTAATAATTCTTAAGAAGTAAGTCACTGTTAAAAGCTCACGGTGTATCATTAAACAGACATAAAAACTACAAGCTTCATAACTCTTGGTGTTTTCCTGACAAGTAATGATGAATTAATCTGTTGGATGTCTGTTAGAGCCATTTAAAATATTCTGCAAGATCAAAACATTCATAATACCACTACAAGCTATTTATTAAGTTTAATTGCTCTTTTTGAACACTTGTGTGTTTATGGTTACTGACTACTTTTTAGCTCCTTGGGCACATATTTTGACGCTAAATCATTTGCCAAACAAGACAAACCAAATGAACTGTCGACGGTACAGAAAGGATACATTTGACTAATTTTTTTAGAGTTTATTTTTTGGCTTTTATTTTTATTTGGCATTAATCTTAATTTGTGACAGCCAAGTAAAACACCTTTCATGTCTCCTTTTTTTCCGGGTTGATGACCGCAAAAGTAGTTTTGAGGGTTTGCAAATTACTAAAAAAAATATGGTTGCTGTTTTCCCTGTAAATACCAAGGACCTCAGATAATTGCAGATGTTAATATCTGCTGATGACAGACATCACCTATGGCATCATTAACCCTGCAGGTACTCCACACTACAAAGTCTTGATTATCACCCTGTGAACCTGTGGATAATTTTCATTTACTGGTTTACCAATACAAAAGTATGAAAACAGCTATGGTGAAATGGGACCAGAAGTACGGCTCTCAGTCAAATTAGCCTCTGGAAACTAATGTAATTATTTAGCACTTCAGTGGGTCGTGGAGGTGTTCAGATGATGGGGAGTGAGGGGAGGGGGTGGATTCTGTGGGAGCTGTGCTGGAGAGGAGGATGAGGGCTCTAATGCAGGGAATCCTGTGTAATCCCAGGC
>JBAMHV010000015.1:18893224-18917448 GCA_037177535.1 Pseudomugil gertrudae | reverse complement strand
CCCCCTCTCTTCTTTTACCCCCCCCCCCCCCCCCCCCCCCCCGTCCCCCTCACCATTCATTGCACAGTATGTCTTGTTCTTCAACCATGGGAAAACTGAATTTAATTACACTTTCACCACTGTGTAAATAATCACTGGGTTGACTATGTCAAAACCTTTTCTAAACCATTTTAATTTGATTATTCAAAGGTTTCATGACACTCATTGGATTTACTGTTATGACTAAAGCATAAAGCTATCTGTCCAACAGTGAACATTTAAAGTTAAGTTTGTAGACTTTCTGTTTTCTTCATCACAAATTTTAACCAATGGATGAAAAGAATGTTCCCACAGATATTAACTTTACATCAATGAGCAATTCTATCTGTTGCATTAATGACATTTCTGTTGGAACATCCAGGCTGTGGTTTATTTCAAGTCAGTCATATGAGTACAGCTCTACTAACTATACATCATTGGTACATGTCAGCTCCTGAAAGTAGACCTCTTACCCAGTTTCACTAATCTTTGCTGCTAGAGGCAATCAGAAATTATAAGTCATTAACAAAAAAAAATATCTCCACATTTTCTGAGTTGATCAAAGTAAACTAAAACTTCCAAACTTAATGCTTATAACTCATTTTCTTGCACACTGACATTATTTATGTACATTCAAAAGTGTTTTTACCCTGCAGCATCCCAGGACTAAGAAAGCATACTTAATAGGTTTGTCTTTTAGCATCACATGATAGGTGTGTTTTATGTTTGCATCACACACCAGCAACTGGTTATCAATACAGTAACCATTGGCTGTTATATGAGGAAGCATGAATGAAAACTTGATAAAAGTTACATACACAGTGACAGACAAGACAGCGGCCAACATCAGAGTGATTTTTACTGGCTGGAGAGGGTTTAGAGAAGAGATAGGATGTAAGATGGATATTACAGAACAGAGCTTGATATATTGATTTATCAGAAATAAAAATTTGACTCTTTCACCATCTCTAATGTCATTCAGAATGAGTGAACAATTATTTATTTATTTTAAAATGATCAATGTAATAACTAGCATTTCAATAATAAATGAACAGGCTAATTAACTGAAACTTTCAGGTACAGTATCAGTCACAAGTTTAAACACACTTTCCTATTAAATCTATTGGGAATGTTTGTCCAAATCTTTGAATTGTAGTGTATACCAAAAGAAAAAAGTGTGTGATGTTGAGATTTTGCATATTTTCTGCAACTTTTGAGATATTATATGCATGAAAAGTGATTTCATTCATACAAAAATACACAGTGTGTGCATTAGTATGTGGCTAAACAGTCTGTATTAGAATTTTTTTGTACATTTCCTGAAGTAATGATCCACCATTATTTCCAGTTAGTTAAAACATACTTATGCAATGTCCCAACACACTGGAGACAACAGTTCCTTTATTTGTGATGTAAAAGGAATCAACAACTTCTTTGCAGTGACTTGCAGTCTAACTGAAGACGTTGGGGGGAACCACACTGCCTTGACTCAAATGTCAATGTTAAGATTTGTCTTTGGGTTAAAGTATTTGGTTTTTGTGTGTGCCAAAATGACAGTCCACTGTTTTTCTATCTACCCACTTTCAATTTAACTCTTAGTTGTATGTCTGACAGTAGTCTGGGAGTTGAACAGAGGTAGCTGTATTCTTTGAAATAATAATGTCTAAGCTAGCTATGAATGACTTTTGGGCTGAGTGTTGGTGATGAGTTAGAAAGCAGGACCAATGCAAACTAAAAGTTTTCATGCTTCTGCCCTGATGGGTTCACAATGGCAGAAATCGGTCCAGTTTTCCATTTTATAACAGCAAAACTGTCATTTTGATCTAACTAGCTGTTTCCAGACGCCATTTCTTCATGAATTAAAGATGATTATGCATCTAAGTCTATTGTTAAATGCTGGATGTTGTTAGATGGACATAGCTACACAAATGTTGTATAAATGAAGACAAAGAAAATATTCTGTAATGGGTAATAATCCAGATGGTAACACAACCAGATTAAAACACAAAGCGCGCTCCCTAGTATTATAGTCTCAGACAAAAAGAATACATCCAGCCAACAAAACAGATGGAAAACACTCCTGTCTCTTCTCCTCCCTCATTTTCTTTCCTGCTGTCTCTTCTCGCCTCTTCCTGATCTCCCTCACTGAAACACACACACACACACACACTCTCTACCGCCCTGCTTCCTTTTGGTTCTCCCATGCGGTTCTGTGGAACAGATGCAGGCAACTCAACAGAAATAGATGAAGGTTAAGCAGCGTTCAGTCAGCAAGTAAGAACAGGAAAAGCACTAAATGACACTAAAAATAGATTAAATTCTGGGCGAGGGAAAAAAAACAAAGATCTTGAAATAGATGGTTGAAACAAAGGCATGAAAAAATGAAGGGAGTGTGAATGTTTTTATTATTTTCAAGAGGAAGCCCCTCTTTCTCACTTTGTGTGTGTGTGTGTGTGTGTGCACACTCTTGCTCAGCGACTTCCTGGTTGCTAGGCTACGGCACTTGTGGCCACCATCTATAGTCTGAAGGTGCTTTCATGCATGGGCAAAAGGCAGCCTTCTTTTTCATCCATCTCTCGTTCATCTTTTGAAATTTAAAAGAGCAGAAATAGAAACGTGCGTGTTGTCAATTAGGGGAACACCAGGCACAGCATGAGGGACGTCAGACAATCCAATTTGTACAAAGACAGCTTGTGCTTCGGATGTACCCTGGAAAATAGAAACAACTTTAAATTACCTCCACTAACAGCCACAACAGGGAGGAATTGAGGAAAAGTAGAACATTGCAAATCCACCCCTTTCTGTGTTTAATAGTTAATATTCTTACCAATTTTGACCTGTTACCCATCAAATATTTCATGACATGAAGCCATTTCACAATACCTTATTGTATAAGAAATCTTGCACTCTGAGGCACCTAAAACCATTTATGCCTCTTCTGCCTTGTTATACAATTGCCACAAGCAAGCAAACTCTTTTCCAGCACCTCTGAGAAAGTTCTCACAGAAGCAGATTAAATTAAATGAAATAAAGACTGCCTTACACGCGTTTGCAGACAAGATAGCGCTTTTAAATCCTCACAAAATGTCACAGTTCAAGTGCTTATACACAGCTGATTCAGACGAAGAAATCCTACCTTATCTTTGAATGAAAAGCTGCTCATCAGTTAAGTAAAGGTCACTGTGCTTAGCTGACAGATCATGTGCCAAGCATCATATTGAATATAAATGCACAGAGTAACTCGTGTTACACACAGGTCATCTCCAAGCACATGTATCAGAGTAGCAGTGAGGTCTGTGTAAACATATCTAATAACCTCTCTCAGCCTCTAAAAACTTAATGTAACACTACTAGTAGACTTACAATGGCATGGATTCATATTTAACACAGAGAAGAAAAAGTGATACGAATCCCGTGAAATGCCATTACTCCTCCACCGATATCAGTATAGTAGTAAATTTACTCTCATGAGTGTGACTAAACTGAATGCAGAACATTAAACATAAAGCAGAACAACAATCAGAACATGTATTCCAGTAAGAGAGTCATTGTTTCATACATTATGGTATTTTTAACTCCCCAGAGTTACACAAAAAAATCTACTGAATACAATGGCACCATTTAGGGTAAAAATAAAAAAACACCCTTGCCCATTAGAGACTTGAGTTCAAACAAAGCTAAACCACAGGGCAAAGCCCATATTTCATTAGAAAAGGAGGGTCAGAGTTTAAGTCCCAAGGACATGCAGTTTCCTCTCCCTCCCAGGGTTGCAGAGCATGAGGTGGACTTTGTTTACTGGACGCCAAGTCTCCCTGGTCTCCCTCTGGGCAGGAGGGAGTTGGCTCGCTTTTAGAGCACCGCGAGTCGAGGTGATTTAAAGCAGCCAAAGTCCAAGTGTTGCGGACAGGCCTGGCTCCTTATTCCTCCAGTTCCTGTCTTTCATTCATCCCCCAGTAAAAAGATCACAGTGCTTTTTATTTCGTTTTCAGGAGGTTGTTATTGTGTCCTTGGGAGCTGATTTATAAGGTAACCTTGTGTGCTGGGAGCTGCTTTCACTGGTATGCTCTTCTGTCTTTAATTGTGGGCTGCAGTACAGTGGCCCTGAGATGCAAAACACATTCCGGCAGTAAAGAATAGGAAATGTTTGGAAATGCATAAACACAAAAAACTATGAAATTATGGGTGATTATTTTTGATAGGATGCAGGTGATGATCAGTGCAGAGGGTTTAAGCAATGCTGTGCCTCTTTTAGTTCACTTACTGTACTATTAATGCAGGGCAGAAAGATCCCTTAAAAAATCATGTACAGGAAACTGCAGAAAGACACATTGAAAACATTCGCCACTGATTTTGAAATATATATTGAACCTTTAATCATACCCTGTCAAACATTAATATGGTAAAAACCCATTAGCTGTATTCATTTGTTTATTATTTTTAATTACGTGACATTTTCCTGTGAGCATCCGCCCTGTAGTTCAGCTGCCAGGATTAAAGCAGCAAACTGTATGACGTAGAGTAACGTCTCAGAAACACAGACTCAAAGTAGGCTTCTTGTTGCCTCTCATGAGCCTGACGCCTGTGGGCATGAGGCACCGTGGCGCTCATTTACATTCTCCAGCTGGGCAGTTATTTTGTTCCACTATACTGGTGCATGACAAAGTAGTTCGTTTCCTGAGCAATTTCTTTCCTTGCATCATTTCTCCCATTAAGAACGAGAAATGCTACCTAACATTTTGCATTGTCACCTTTTTGCATTGTTTTATATTGCTTAATGCCTCGAGGTCACCATAGAAATGAGACCAAAGTAGACATACATAACACTCAAAAGCTGTGCTTTAGAGGGAAGCTTTGCCGCTGGCATGTAAGCAGGTACTGCGGGAGATGAAATGTCTTAATAGGAAGTGAATGGGAACCAGACTGGCTTGAGCTGAGCCAGGTCTTCTATTAACCTGTCCTTCCAATGGAAAGGCTCATAAACAAGGCCAAGATGGCAGGATGTGGCAGGGGAGTGAAGGAGGAAGTCGGGGAGATGTGGAGGTAAAGTGGAGGCCTTCGTGAGGTACAGAGAAGGTCAGTGTGAAGGAGGGGCTGCCACGGGGACAGCACTTGCTCCTTCAAAGGAAAGAGGAGAGAGCATTGATCTGCGCAATCCCTCTGATGTTGAGGGCATAAACACAAAAAGGTACAAACACATAGAGACAATCTGGATGACAAGCTGTCACACTCTTTTAAGTCTCTGCTTTGTGAGATGTATTGTTTGGGGGAGTGGAGATGAATCCATCCTATTAGCCTGTGGCGAGGACTTTTAAGACCAATAAAAATCACACGAACAATCTTTTGATTGATTTTAAGCAAGTGGAAATGGCAGCCCGGTAGTTCCATCCATTGCTCCGTTTAATGCATCCAACTCTTATTTCTTCTCCACAAGTATGCCAACTCACACACAAGCACACACACGTAAGGCCGTTTCTCCACAATGTAGGGTAGCCTGAAGGAAGTGGGTTAAAATGGGACACAGACAGAGAAGGGGGGAGGGGGGGGGGGGGGTTCTCTACTTTTTTTTACTCTACTTACAACGGCAGAAACAAACATGCACTTAAACGAACAGACATGCAAACATCACCGAGGCTGCAGAATGCCAGATCGAGGCTTTTGTTTCATTTGCGGCACTTTTGCAGATGAAGAGAACGAACATGGCAGAGTCCAGAAATGTGATGGAGTGTGTGTACTGTGAGCTGGGAGGAAAATCAGGACACTGATGGAGCAAAATGGAAAACAAAGGTCTTCTCCTCTCCTCTCGCCCCCGCAGCCTCCTGAGCACAGCTGTCTACATGGCTGGGCTGTTTTCACTGACAGCCTGTGAGAGCCATGAAACAGGAGGGCACCAGGGACCTGGGCCACCTCAACAACACGCGCCCCCACAATCTGCCGTTCACAGTGCACCCCAACCCCTTCTCTCTCTTCCCCACTCTAACAATCTCCTTCACTATTTCAAACATTTCATCCCTCAGGCTCTCTGCTGCTCTCCCTCTCTGCTGCGCCGTACTTTTCTCCCCCTCTGCTCTATCAGATTTTTCTGTTTGTGCCTGTCATTTTCTCCTCCTGATTCTCCCTCCTTATTTCTGCCCTCCAGTGGCCCTCTCACACTGTCACATCTCCATGTTTTCGTCGCTTGGCTGTCATGTCCCATGTTTTTGCCTCAGCTGCACATCGTTTCTCACAAAGATGAAAGGAAGGAGGGGGAGCATGAGATGGAAAAAACAGAAAGTCCAGGCTGATCTGGAGGAGGTTAAGAAAGCATGTGGGATAAGAGGGAGGCAGAGTGAACAAACCAACAACAAACAATTTCTTATTTTGACTGGCTGCACAGTGCAATTGCGAGGCTGCCTGGGATTTAATAAGCACTTCTTTGGCATTAGGGGTCTGCTTGTTTTCCTTGTTGCTGAGGCAGAGGCGCTGGTTTCCCCCATTTTCAGCTGCAGACAAATGTGTGTATGAGTATATGTGTGTGTGGAAGTTGGGGGGTAGTAGTCCTCGGCTAAGGTTTATGAAAGAAGGAGAATCTTTTAGCCCCCCAACCCCCTTCTCTTTGCTGCCTCCTCTTACTGTGAGAGCTTAACTGTGAGGTTGTTAGGTTTATGGCTGGAGGGAAGGTGCAGAAGCTGAGGTAGTGATGATGGGGACAAGCTCCCCTGGAAAGCCCTGGAGGGAGACAGCTACTTTACTGTAAATAAACAACCTTCCTTTCATGCATCTTAAACCCTCAAGGACAGCCACACATCGCCATACCCCCTTCCTCCCCGTAGTTCCTGTTCAGCGTCCTTCTGTCTCATATGCTTTGCCCCCTCCCCAACACACACACACACACACTTTCTGTCATGTTACACGCATGCAAACATTGTCAACCCCCCTACACACACACCAACTCACCAAAAACCTTCTCTTAACGCACCAGATCAAAGGAGATGAAAATGAAATCTTTGTAATTCCATTTTTTTCCATCCCAGCCCACACCATTGTGGTATTTTTCATCTGCCGTTTTCTTCTCAGAGAGGCAAACAACAATGAACAATGTGGGAATCTGTCGCATTCTTCCCATGAGAGACGACTTCTAAAGGCATCTTCTATTAGGTATAGAGAGGATAGAGGAGAGGGAAAAAAAAGAACACCCCCACTGTGCAAACAAAATCAAAGTGAGAGCCGTAACTCGGCACTTAACCTCCCCGTGGTGTCAGAGTTGCTGTGAGTTTACTGTTAAGCTAATTTTGAATCCAGTAACCTTAAAAAGGATAAACACTCATGCACTTTTCAGCATGGTAAGTCTGGAGATCATAATATTAATCCTTATTTGAGTGTAAGGTTACAAAATCTAAATAAATACAAGATCAATTGCGGAAACTAGCCAAACAATGCTTCCTGTTTTTCATTGTGATGCTTCACTCTTATACCCTTTACCTGTCCTTTGAAACATGTCTAAATCAGGCCATGTGTGACAAGTTGTCAATTGCTGCTGCGCCAAAGTGAGACTGAAGGTCACGGGCAGATTTCTCACATATCCTGTGTTCAGCCCTGCCTTCACCCGGTACACATAACACATCTGATTAGCCCGCTGCTCAGTCCACCCACATACAGCAAGCGAACATGCTGCACACACTGCATGTTTCTGGAGGATGCCTCAACTATTCCATGCAATAGTGCATGCATTTCACAGAGGCCTCTGCTCCTCCTTCTTACTGCCGCTCATAGACCAGTCACTGCTTGACAGTCACTACTCTGCGCTGTGCGACTGACCCACTTCTTACACTTGTGGGCTCAAGTGAAGATTCCCAGGAGAACCAATGAGCACACCGACACACACACTCACATAATGGCACATTTTATATGACTGTGTATATAAGATAATATACAGTGACGAATGCATAATAATTCCATCACTGGAGCGTGAGATTCTCAACGCCCACTGCATCTGAAACAGGGTATAACATATGTACACTTCCTCTTAAAAGACAGTCAATCTTGCTATTAAATTGAGCCTAATTTTTCCACATCTTAACTGTTAGTTTGGTCACTGTGGTGTTTGTATAACATATTAAAATTAATCAGAACTGCATCGATAAAAAAAAGACCAAAGACAAAAGGAAAAAGAATAAGGTTAGACTGCTGCTACCCTTAAACTCTTGATAATCAGGAAAGAATGAATGGTTGGAAAAAATACAATGCATCCCCTCAAATGATACAGTACAGCAAACCAGTAGGCCTTCTGTCTTCAGTGAGAAGCTTTCCAATTAGCATTAAAAACTGTGTCAGGTGACTGCAGCTTCAAGCCTCCAGCAATGGAAACATCAACCCTAGGAAAGCACATTCAATTCCACTGGATTTGTAGCTGCAGACATAAAACCCTGAAAGAGGTTTGTAAATCATGTACCGTATACCGAAATGTGCCACAAAGAAACTCTATAACTGCAGCTCACACATGCTTTTGGGTTTTTAAATGAACTCTGGTCCCCAATAAAAGTCATTTGGGATTAGTGTGAACACTTATTTGGAGTGTGGTGCACAGCAAAGATGTGAACTCGGGTCTGTTTGAAATCCAGGGCACTCTGTGCGGATGCAAGCGAAGGAAGGTTCAGTTTGTTTACAGTGTGAAGGCAACTTGATTATCCAGGGAATTAAAGAGAGGAAGTGATGTCAGCCCAGTGCCGACTGCCTCTCCTACTGCTCATACTGGGCAGCACATGTGAAAACCATATTCGGGTTAAGTATTCATTCATTTTCTATACAGCTTAATCCAGTTCACGGTGAAGCTGGAGTGTATTCCAGCAATTAACACACACATATCGCCTGTCCATCTTATAGGATTAAACACCAAAATAAAAACAGTCAACTTGTTTATACGTTTTTTTACTTACGATAATGGAAATAAAAGATTTTTCCATTTTCAGTCAATGACCTGTTTTTTTTCTTTGTGCTTTGTTTTCATCTTGGAATCATTTCAGGCATTAGCTACAAATGTTGCTACCAAAAGCCCTACGTACTTCAGATCACATTGCTAAACCACCTAATTTGGAGACATATCTTCTCTGGGAGTAGTTCCTATATTTGTTTGTTGAAGAGTTGCATAGTTGTGTTGGCCCTCCACCCTTTTTCTAACCAACTTTTGTGTTTAAATGGCTCCACACATCCATTAGCTTAATGACACAGAGTTCTGGCTGCACAAGATTAGGCCTGGACAGGAGACACTATTTCCTGTCCAGAGCCACTACATCTTATACTCCTATAAAAAGACCAAATGGATGTCAGTGTGCATGTATGCATTCATAAAAAAGTCTAGTGTTACCTCCGGCTACTGAACATGTGAAGAGGCCATGGTATCTGCGCAGCCCAGCTGAAATCAAAATGATGAGAGCATTCCAAGAGCATAAGCGAACACAAAGGCATCAGTCTGGGTTCAGATTTAAACAGCAGGATATTTGAGCCTTACAGTCCTCCCTGGTTTAACATTCATCAGATGTCTTCACTTGGAATACACAAAGCCATCAATAGTGATTCAGAAGAGGAATGCTGTTGTGAGGAGGCGTACTGCGGTGCACTGTAGATTTTTGGATCAAAAGAAACACATGGCTTCCACATGCTGGTGTCTTATTTTCTGTTTAAGTGGTACAGTCATGACAACAAATCTCTTTTAGTTTCTAACATTTCATCTTACTGGATGAAATTCTGTGACTGAAGCATCTATCCACTGCTGGACAGCAGATATTACTTCTGGCTTCAGTGTTTCTTCCTTAAGATAACTCTTTGCTTCTCTTAACCCCTTTTGATTTGATGTTGCATACACACTGTTTCTGAGACATTTTGCATCACATCATGGTAGAAACTTTACTCAGAACCATGTTGTTCGCCATATAAATTTGATCTCCTGCACCCTGATGTGTATTAGAAAGCAGAAGATTATACCTTAATAATTTTGACCAAGTACATGGTAATAAATAGTAAATATACATTTTTTTCAGTTTTAGACAAAAGTTCAAATAAACTTTTCATATTTTAAAAACTGTTTCTTATTCAGGTATTAATGGGTTAAGCTTGTTGTATTTTACCCAAATGAAGCAGCAGGCTGTAGCTGGTATAAATATTTGTAACTCAGTGAGAGATGATGCTTTCCATCCACTGACTGGGTGCTTTGGAGACTCTGGTGTTAAAACATGTTAATTAGAGAAAGATTTAAATAAAATTAGATAAGAATGAAAAAAAACACGTCTTTAAACAAAAAAAATCTGATATTCTATAAAGTATCATTTTAATTCCTTTGCAAATACAGTTAAGTTAAATATTATTCTAGTATTTTTAACTCTTTAAAGGGATACTGTGTAATTTTTATCCACTTGAGGCGCTAAACCTGCTTCTTACCAAACAGCAGATAAAAACCATAAAACTAAACCAGGCCTGTTTCTAATTGTTCTGTTACCTCTTTGATATTTACATTCAGGAAATGCATTTATTGGATGCTAACCAGCCCAACTTGTTTGGAGACACATTAGCTTTGGTCTGTAGCTGATTAGCCTTAACATCTAGTTTCTACTAAACAGCAAAAAGACACAGACGTATATTGCAAAGTTCTGCATAGCAGGTACTTTCTGTCATTATTGCTATCTTTCAGTGACTAGTTAATCTTATTCGCTATTATTGTAGGAGTAAACCTGCCTGAGCCATCTCTGTTACTTGGTTTGATTATTAAATGCAAAAAGTGTGTGTTATCTCATCATAGATTTAAGTTATGTTCATTAAACAATTTAGTGTCATGTTAGGGTAACATTTAGCACTGTGGCCTCACAGCCAGAAGAACGCTAGTTTCAAAAAGTGGCCTTTCTATGGAGTTTGCATGTTCTCACCATGTATGCGGGGGGGTCTTTTTTGGGTACACCGGCTTCTTTCCACGGTCCAAAGACATGCAGGTTAAATTAACTTTTCACACTCCCTATGATTGTTTGTCTGACTGTGTTCTCAGTGATGGATTGTCAACTGTCCAGGGTGTACCCTGCGTCTGACCTGCTCACACCCCAGCTATATTGAATTGGATTAAGTGTTTTGGAAAATAAACAAATGTATAATTAAAATATTACTCCAATATATCTATTATTATCATCTCTGCCAAGGAGGTTATGTTTTCACCAGAGTTTGTCTGTCTGTTTGTTTGTTTGTCTGTTAGCAACATAATTTGAAAAGTTATTGATGGATTTTGATTACATTTTCAGGATATGTTGGGGGTGTCACTGGGAATAAAATGATTAACTTTTGGTGGAGCTCAAGAAAAGATTCTGGATCACTGAAATTTTCAGTAACATTATGGTGCTGCTTAGTGGAGGTCTGCGTGCTTTTCAGAGTCAGAGTGCTTTTCTAGTTCATTCTAATTTATTGCTCAATATAAAATAAAGAAAAAAATAAAATAATTATTTCCATTGCTGTATTTATTGTGAGGTTTCTATGTTTGCAGTATTTAATTTACACACCCTGTTCATACCTGGGTACCTGTGTAAGTAAACCACTTTTTTAAAACTAATATTACCTCTATTTAATACTAAAAATACCTTTATTTAGGGAAGTAATAACTGGTAAAACCCATTGTCTCCATTATTATAATGTCTCCATTATAATAGTAATAAAAAATAATAATGATACCAAGACATAAATTATCTTTAATCTTTCATGATGTGATGATATGGTGTGATATGTTAAATCATGTAATGCATAAGATATCTAATGTTTCCTCCGTAAGAGTATACTATATACTCTGGCAAAGCTAAGATATGTTTAGTAACAAATAATATGAATCTTCTCATTCTCGTGGATCAATTAAGCCGTGAAAAGACAAAGAATAAAAAGAAAAAATAGAAAAAAATGGTTGTCAAAGAGACAGCTGTTGGTGTGAAAAGAAGAAATGTACTATAAATACAAATGCAGATGCACATCAGCGTTGGAAAAGTACATGACAAGTTGCACTTTTAACTTTGAAATCATAGCTTACAATAAAATGATACAGCAAAGGAGGGTACATGTCAAAACAGAAATTTTAAGGAGAATTTGACTAAATGTACATATGAAACGTGTAAATTCCAGCATAGAAAACAGCATAGAAATGAAGCTCTTTCCATGAAGAAGTTTGGTTTTTGTTTATTGGGGTTTTTCTTTTAGAATTTACAATTTTGTCCTTGACATGGAGTTTCTAATGAAAATTTCTGTAGTATCTAAATATATTTTTGATCTTTGTTACCATTTAAACAGTGGTGCACATACTGACAATAGTTTTGCCTTCTGCTAAACATACACATTGGAAGTTCCTGTAGATGTACTGTATTCTCCATGGTAGCTGCTCGTAACCCAGGGAGATTTCTCCCTCTCTGTCTGCTTGTATTTGTGCTTAGCACTCATCATTACACACAACTCATACTTGTTGCTGGTGGTGTCCTTTATGTTTTTTTTCATTGTGCTTTATCACCAGTGTCCCTGATAATTCTCTGCTTTGTTTTCTTACACAGACTGTAAAATGGTCTCTGTTAGTGTTCTTACAGGTGTGGAAGCTAAAATAAAATAAAATAAAATAAAATAAAAATAATAATAATAAAATAAAATAAAATAAAATAAAATAAAATAAAATAAAATAAAATAAAATAAAATAAAATAAAATAAAATAAAATATGCAGTGTATAAAGCACTGTACTTGTTTGTGCTAGAGAGATAAGAAAACTATACTGGTGGAAAACTAATGGAGGATCCATTTTTTTTTATTCTTAAACCAGATTTATACCAAAGCAGCTAATGATGATTTTTTTTATAAGTAAAGATTTAACTTTTAGATGCACATGTCTGATGCTGTTACAGCGAAATTAAAGTAAATATAATCTTTTTTTCTGTTTTATTATTTAAACAGCTAATTGAATAGTGGTGTTGTCGGGAATGTGACATATCATGTGTGGCTTTGTAGGATAGCTGCAGGGATGTTCAGAAAATGGTTGTATTAGTATCAGTGTGCCTGTCAAAACTCCCTGTAGCTTTGCTCAGCGTGTTATCATTAGTATGTGGAAGTGAAACCTTGCTGAATTCCCTGAACCTTAAAGTGAGACAACTACTACAGCTCAGTGTAGTGGCCCAGGCAACACGTTCACGTGAGACACAAACACCCACGGTTCATGACTAACTCCATCCAACATGTTTCCTCTTGGAGCTTCGCAATGCTGCAAGTAAAAAGGCGTATAAGGGTCAAACAAAAAAAGAGAGGAGTGGGAGAACGGGGGAAGAAGGAGAGGAGTGGGAGGAATGGAGGACGTAGGAAATGGAGTGAAAAACACAGTGCATCACTAAAACAATAATGACTTCCACTAATTGTGTTTCCTATGGCCATTGTGAGTGTGGTGACATTTCAGTTCTGTGTTTGTCGGTCCAAAGATGAGCTAATTAATATGGTAATTCAGCTCTAACGCCTCCAGTGACAACCACACCCCCTCGTTAGCAGCTACAAGGACAAGGGTCGGATGCACCAGGAGACAGAGAAACAGAAAAAAAGATGACAGAAAATCAGAGAGGTCTTTTTCTGGGTTTGCCGTCTTAGCAGCCCCGGAGTCACACAACACTCTAACAGGAACAAGTGATTATTTCTAAAAAATGGGGAACTTTGTCAAAACGTATACCACCCACTCTCTTTCTGGCACTCTTTCTCTCACACACACAAATACACACACAAACTTTCATGTTGAGCATGCGTAGGCATACACATGCATTGGTAGGTATGAACACACACAGCTGTGCAAATATGCAAACACATAGCTGGAAGCACACAAACAAACATGTGTGCAACACGTAGACAAATACAGGACTTATACTAAAAGCCAAGGGCATCTTGTGAGTCATGTGACATTCATCATTGCTCAAAAAACTTATCAAACGTCCATGATGATCAATAAAAAGACCAAAAAAGGGAGAAAAAAAACTAGCTAGTCTTTCTTGGATTGTTTTAATAAACTCTAAAATGGAAATGCTGTTTGTTTGTATCAGTAGTCATGTGCAACAGCTGAGAAAATGTGGAAATGTTCAGTTCCATCAGTGCAATGTAGAATAAACTGGCTATTTATTAAGTTATTCTGCAGTTTGAGCAACTGCTTTCTGTAGCCTATAGAATACAGCCAGTACATACTGCACACATTCTCTAAGATGGTTCAGAGGTGTCGTTACATCCTATCAAACCAAAATTTCTAGTGTGCAGAAAATTAAAGCTTTAAAGTTTAAACCTTTGATTTGGTTCTTCTACAAGTTACAAAAAGGTCAAAGCCTGAATGCCACCAAAAACCACTCACATTTTCACTACTGCAAACCGTTGTGAAGATCTGCGGAAGCACGTAAATGTTTGCATGAATACATTCCAAACTAGAAAAGCACTGTGAGAGCGCAGACCTCCACCAAGCAGCACCGTCCCCACAATGTTACTGAAAATTTCAAAGTGATCCAAAATCCAGGATCTTTTCCGGACCTCCACCAAAAGTTAATCATTTGTTCCCAGTGACACTCCCAACATATCCTGAAAATTGTATCAAATTCCATCCATTACTTTTTGAGTAATGTTGCTAACAAACAAACAGACAGACAAACAAACACAAATCCGGTGAAAACATAACCTCTTTGGCAGAGGTAACAAACAGAAATGCAAAGACAGGTTGTCACTGTGGAAACTAAATGTCACATGAGGTAAAACCTTGTTTTTGAATCACGTAAGAGAGAAACAGTCCTAAAACAGAGTTTTAGGACTGTTTCTCTCTTACGTGATTCTCAGTGTACCATCTTTTTTCCTTTGTTTCACACATTTTTGTTGTTGTTTCTGAGTTCTTCCATTTTATTTTCTCTCTTATGTCCCTATTTATCTCAAGCGTGGATCATTGTGTTGTTTTTGTGGGCACAAAAGTTGGAAAACTAAGAGGTTTCCCCTTTTACATTTTCTGTGACATGAAGTCTTGATACTTGAACTAAAGCATCTGTTACTGTGCAACCAGGAGGTTCTGCATGAACAAAAAAACAGAGGATCAATTATACAATGAGGTTACTGGATTAATACAAGTTTAAATAGTTCACACGAGAACCCATTTTTCCAAGACACCGACCTGTATGTGGCCGAACAACAGTAGTATTGCTGGTCACTAAGGGCGCTTCCTGATTTGAATCAAAGAGGCAGACTTGGTCCACCTACTAATGCAGATCTCTGTCTGCTTCATACAGACCAAATACAGCAAGCGGCGGATGGCAAAACAAAGGTCTTCTTTGTGGGTTGGGCACACAGTATCATGTGTAAACCAACCAAAACATAAACGTGTGTGGGATGATAGGTGGCGATGTGGCTATGGAAAGAAGGAATGATTCATGGTCAGACATGGAAGAATTCAGGAAAAGTTTTGATAGAAATATCGTGAACCCAAGACCACCAGGGTCTGATCCAGCTCCATATTTGTGTGCTAGAAATTAAAGTAGTTCTGCAATAACCAGTAGATCAACTAGTTTATGTCTGGGTTGTTGCATCTTCTCTTTCCGTACTTCTTGATGCAATGCAGCCTCCAGCTGAAAGTGGAACATGGTATTTAAAGTGTATATTCATTTTGAGAAGTGCAGCATCAACGTGTCTGTTTAGAGGAATACTACAACTATGTGACAACATATCTGAACTGAAACTGAACCGAGCCCCACTGGAACAAAGCAAACTATCTTTGTGTGAATTCACCCTATGGGCTGGTTAATACTTGTGTGGCGTCTGCATCAGGCTGTGCCCACATAGCGGATGCAGATGAAGGGTGTTTATACTCAAGTGTAGGGTTTGCAGATAGCAGTAGGCTAGTTTCAGCCAATAGACTCCACCGGGTGGAGTTTCTTTTGATAGTTTGCTTCAGTTCTGGCAAGTATTTCCTGTTTTACAGCAACAATGGTTGGTAATGGTATTCATTGGGCCATAGACTGATATAAATATGTATATGTCTGCAGTCAGCAACAAGACCAAAACACCCAGGGACACGTGATAACACCCTGACCAAACACAAGGCAGTACTTGAGCTTAGCACGGATGCACGTCAGGTCCGTTAAGGTGCCTGTCGAGACTGCGGACCAACTCAGAGCCCACACTGGCTACAGTACGACTGAGCTCAAACAGATGCTGCAAACTGGCCTTCAGCAGATCAGCGTAAATACTGCCATAAACTCAGTTCAATCAGAGCTGGAATGTATGTCTTTATTGGAGAAATGGGGACAGTAAAGCCTTTTCTTTCTAACAAAAATGGTTCTTGCGTTCTTTTTCATTTATTTTAACGAGAATTTACTGACCAAATGGCTTGACATCTACAGAATGCCATTAGTTTTATTTAACTAATTTAATGTGTTAAATGACATTGCACTGGTGTGCATGTGTCTTTGTCTTGTCTGTTTAATTCCTTTTGAAGCACATCCCTTCGTTGAACACCACAGAAGACTCTGGATTTTTTTCAAGTAACAAACCACCTGTCACATCAAAATGTTATGTCAATCTGATTGTTTTATGAAAGGTGTGTTAGTGTGGGAATTAGAGTTTCTCTGCTGTCTTTGCAACGTTTCTCAGCTCTGCAAAGCTTGACATCTTTTCAGGTACTAACTGCCTACCAACACATCTTTCAATCAAAACAAATGCGTAGGTTAATTAAATAGACTCATAATGATGCCCTTCAGGAGAGAACTCCAACCCATATGAGCTATTCAACATCGGATCAGTCATCAATCTCAACTATTTCCTTTAACAGCTAAAAATGCCTGACAGAAGGAAGTAAAAAGTTTGCTGTTTTCAATCATGCACCATTGAAGAATGTGACATATAGAATTACATAACACCAGTAAAATACGGTACTTTGCATGACTTTAAGGTCACTTATGTAGCATTAGAAAATCCAAACTACTTTGTTTGAGTTAGTAAAGAAAAATGCTTCAAGCTAACTGTCACATGCTAACATAACCATCACATTTTCACAGCACAGTGGTTCTCATGACCACAGGAGGTCACGGATTCTCCAAAGGGATGTAATTTATCACCAACATGTACAGATGACTACTGGGCACATTTCGGGGAGGAGAGCAATCTGTATTGCATGGATTCAAAGGCATTAACATGCGTGTGCAGCCAGACCAGTTGCAACAACTCAGGACTTAACAGACTGAAAAACAGAGTGAGAGAAAATGTCCGCTCTTCTAGATATGAACTAACATCACCATGTTATCACATAGTTACTCACTCCTGCATTAATGTTAATAATATCCACATTTGAATTAGAAAAAATGTAAATGAAAATGACTAAACTTAATTATTTTATATAACTATTTGATTCAGGATAAAGACTGAGAGATCAATGTCTGTATGTATCCACAAAGGAGAGCTGGTACCCTAAAGAGCTCAACCCACACAACATAAGTCAAAGTGTAAAGTCGAATAGAACAAAAGACTGTGCTTCCCTGATCATTGTAATAGGCAAGCCCCTGCCTTTACCACCCACCACATCATTCCTCTTTACATCCTCTGTTCTTCACCCCACCTTAACCAACCTACAGCACAATCACACACACACACACAAACATTTGCTCGGTTCATTAATTAACAACACAAACAATTTATAGAGGCCAGCTCTTCCTGCTTCCAGAGCTTTTTTTCTATCTATTGGTGGAGGAATCTGTGGCGATCTAAGCCTCCTTGTTAATGTAAATAATTTACCTTCACCTTTATCCTGATGGAATCTTAATTGTGCCTCTCCAGCTCGCCTTGCGGCCATTTATCAATGTCCTCCTTGGCTGAAAAAAGATGCGCTGCCAGTCGCTGGGAGAGGAAGGGGAAAAATCTAGCACTTTGAAACAAAATGAGAGAGGATGCACAGACAATGAAAAGTCCACACAACATAAAAGAAACTCACACAGATTAATGACAAGTCCTCACCAATTAAACGAGCGGGGTTTTTTTTATCTTAAGCTGCTGGTCATCCATTGTCTCTGAATGTTGATCTATATTTCAACGGGACAAATACAACAGAGAACAATAAGGGCTTATGGACTGAGGCTGTGTTTGTCTGAGAACATTTGCAGCATTATTGGTGAATCCATTCACCCCAATGCAAGGCATTCTTTATTCTGAGACTGACTAATCTAAAAATGAGATGAGACTGGGAGGCATTTAGTAGGTAAGATACCGAACTGTGTGTATGTGTGTTTGGGCCTTTTACTTGATTGCATGCAATGGGAGTTGGAGTAGAGAAGGAAGTAAAGGGAGGGAAGAGCTTTATTTTTCATTCTTGGCATATCAGCCTTGGAGGGCCTCAGTGGCGCAGTAAAAAGCCATACATCTCAGTCATGTGACCTATAGAGCTTTATTGCAAGTCTCTCCTCTCAAAATGAAAGCAGCATTTGGCCATTTCTCAACACTAGGGCTAAAACGAGACCACAAAAACCTACCACTTCCCTTAGCACGAAATGTCCCTGCACTCCCACAGCCTGTGCGTTTTACCAGAAGCAGCAGCAGCTGACAAGGCAGCAGCGGTTCTGTCTGTGTGTGTGTGTGTGTGTGTGTGCTTAAATTCACAGGCAAGGCCTACAGTGGTCTCTGCTGATTTATCTGTGCTTAATCATGTTGCACTGTGGAGTCACAAGCCAATTATTTGCCCTTTCAAAGCTTTTGAGCATACAGTACTCAGAAAGACAAGTGCAAAAAGAGGAATATTTTTAGCTTGGTTGCATTGTACAGATGTGCTGTCACAGAAATATATTTGGCTCTAATGAAAGCACGTGCACAATTTCACTCATCTAGTCATTTTAAAGTATGACTGGTGTGGTACTAAAATACACACTGCAGTCAAACATAAAATCTTTTCTTTCTCCTTTTTTCCTGCTTTAAACACATCACAGAAGGAAACATGAATGTGAAGCAGGGGGAAAAAGGTCTGGGGTAATTAGCTGCGTACTTGACAATAAACCATGTGCATGTGTGTGTAGGGGGCAGATGACATGCTTTGTGTGTCATGTTGATGAAGGGTCACCGAAGGGGCACAGTGATCCACTTATGCTCACCTCTCCTCGCCATTGATTCCACTGATTCCTCTGATACACTGCAGTTTCTATATTGACATCTAAACATACAGACAAATGCTGGAAGGCATGCAGTCTTCCAGTGTCTGAGCTCTTTATTGAGCCACGCGAGAGACGCTAATGACCAAGATAGCTTCCAGTAAGACTCGCAAGCCGTTCTCCTCCACCTATGTGACCTCTGTTTTCATCTCAGCACTATATTTCTGTCTTTGAGTCTTTTTTATCAATACTTAACCCTGTCTTTCTGCATTTTGTCTTTTCCCCTCCTTTTCATTCCTATTATAGTCTCCATTTCCCCGTCTGCCCCCACCCTCTCCTGTGTTTCCCCACCCAGCACACCTGCTTGGGGACCCAGCCTTGTGCCTCCCAACTCAGGCTGGGTGGAGAACAGACGGCCCCTGTGTTTTCTGATAATCATCACATAGCTTGCATGCCTGCTCCTCTTCTGTCTCTTTCTGTTCTTTATCCTCTGCTCGGTGCCCCGCCTGCCAGCTTACCTCAGCCCTCTCCCATGGCTGCATCTGTCCTGCCATACATCAGCTGTCTGACAGGCTCACTCAGCACCCACAATGCCTCAGTTTCATTCTTTTAACCTTTCGTCATCAATTTCATCAATTGCAGCTGTCATTTGCAAAACACATATGCAGGATGAGAGCAAGTAGCAACAAGCAAATGGTGCATTTGAAGGTTTAGCTGAACCACTTGATATAGTTGCTTTGTTTTTAAGGTCCTTTTCAGACATTCCTCTTTGCATGCATTCCATTAATCTGACAGGAGCTTCATGTGTTGCTAATATGTTTTTGGATGAATTTGCAGCAACCATCACCTCCACCATGTTTTATTAATTGCTTTCAACCAGGAACAAGTCTGAACATGGAGTTACATAAACAAACAGCCATCAGATGAATGAAAGTGTGCTGCATAAACTTTCCTTCGTCATAGTTTTACTTAGCATAGTTACGTTCACTACCTTAGCCTTTTTTACACAGAGAAAATCACAGTTATCATTTTATAAGAAATGCTAATATTGAATTATAAAAGCTTATGCTGGATGTTTCAGTCTGTATTTTAGCTGTAGTAGCAGCCTTTGTTTTATTGGTAAGAGTTTTGATCCAAAACTCATGTAACATAATTAGTTTATTTCTATGATTTGGAGGTAATTGTAATTCAGTGGATTTGTTATTCTTTTACCTTTTAGATAAAGCTATTAGCTCCCTGCTAACTTTTTCCATACACATCTGAATGACTGAATAAGACATCACACACACACCTGAAAACATCTGAAAAGTTCAATGATAGTATTGCAAGAATTAACATTATAGCACACCTCAAAGCTTGGAGATGTAACTAATCACATTTAGGAGTGCCGCCTGTGAAAGGCAGAATCGTACCATATCCAGAAGCAGTAGTTGCAGAAGAAATGGTAAGTGCATATTTTTTGGCCATTTATAGATATAATTTTCTTTCCCCTAATAACTTTTAATTAATTTAGAATCTCAAGCAATGCCATGTCTTTCACAACACATACCCTTTCTTGCACAAACAGTGCAAAGCAAGCCATAATCTAAAATGTGTGGTTACGTTTTCAGCTTTTCAGCTGTCATAACAGACACGAACAGGAAGAATAACTTCTACCTGACGATCAGAACATGCATTTTCATGCGCGCTAATTGAAACAACAATGTACCTGATTATTTAATAATTTTCCAATTGCTATGTTTATACGACCTGTCCAGGGTGTAGCCCGCCTCTCGCCCGTTGAGCTGGGATTGGCTCCAGCCCCACCGCGACCCTGCTCTGGGATTAAGCAGAAGAAAATGAATGGATGGATGGGCTATGTTTATATGAAATCTTTGTGTTAATCTGTGTACATGTGTCCATGTAAACATTGTTGGGATATTTTTCCTGTAAATAACAAGACCGTGTGTAATGTAAACATTTCTCAACCAAAATTGCTCCAGATTTATCACAGAGTGACTCTAAATTTTGAAAAGCTGATGTTTATGGAAAATTATTACCTTTTCCTTAAACTTAATAAGTTTTGATAACATTTTTGGAACTTTTAAATTCATGAGGCAGAAATATTTCACTATGTCATCTTGGCTGAGAAGCCATCAATTAACATGATATATCTTGTTTATTTAACCTGTTCAGGAATCTTACATATAGGAATGACAGTTTTTAAACTTATAGGTTTGAAAAGCTGCCTGTGAACTACAGTTTACTAACCACCTTCTAGCCTCAATATTTAAGAAAAATGTGCCTGTTATTGATCTTCCCGTGCAACTCTTGGCAAGAAAGCACATGTCTCCTTTCTTCTCCTTATTCCCACTTCCCTCAGCACCTATGTTCACCTCTGAACCCTGACACTCATTTTTCCTGCGTCCTTCCACTCCTCCCACTGTGCTGGAGCTTAACGCAGGTGTTCCCACTGGCGACGGTTTGAAAAGCTAAGTTGCACGAGGAGACTGAGCTTCGTTTTATTCAGCTTCCGAGCTAATGGTTCCTCATTCACCACCCACGCTGCTTATTAGGCCCGCTCTAAATAAGCAAAAAAGAAGCAGGGAAGCTGCAGTCATTGCCTCCCAAATGCTGTTCACATATTCCACACTGTGTATTATTCTGATGGTTACATGAGCGAGGATACCAACTCTTAGTTAGTCATTATGTGATCAAGTGGTTCTCAGTCATCCAGTGGTCTGTATAGTTAGTACTTGAGGCAATGAACACCTTTGTGGGCCCCTCTAAGTGTCTATTGTGTCTCTGTAAAGAAACCCAGATGGAACAGGGGGCCCTGTTGTAGGCAAAATTGTTCATTTATTAATTCATGCTATCAGGTTGCTGGGTTTCATGTTTTACAAAGAGCGCCAGCAATGAGCAGATTAACTATCAACACCAGCTGTCCTGACTAGACTGGCTAGACTCTCTCTGTCCCCTCCTACAGCTCCTGATATACCAACCTATCTGCTTTCGTATCTGTTTATTTTCGCTTAGCTATTCTTTTCCACCCTCCCCGTCTCTTCCTCCTGAGTATTTTGCAGCATTAAAGACCAGATCAGACAGATGGACTGAGCCTTGGATCAATCAGAGAGATCAATAATTCCCAGACAGGCTGAGAAGATCTGTCCAGACTGACAGACATCTGACAGCTCCGATCAGACCCAGTCTGGGCAGGTTTCTTGAAATTGTGGATCAACTTAGTTTCGCTTGGCTTGATTTAAGTCCTGTCTGAACTTGTTCTTGTTTGACTTGTTTAGATTTTAATTTTAAAGTGTTGAAATTTCATGAACAAGTGTTGTTTCAAATGCTTTGATAGCCCACAAAAAACTAGATCAAAATGTTTAGAAGCACATATAACAATGATATTTTGTAATATTTGTCTTACCTCCAACACAAGTGGTATTTTATTCTACACATGTGCCATAATGTGGTAAACAGAAATCAGCAGCATGTATTGGTTCGGTGCAAATACAGTCACACATATTACCTCTCAAATCTTTTCATTCACAAGTCATTAAATAAAAAGACAGCTCTGCTAAATGTCAGAAAGCTGCAGGGGAAAAGCAGACACAACCTGGTTTCATTGTTATGCTCTTTGATTATACACAGGTCAAGTGGAAGCCTATCTTCATCCACAGAAAATAACCTTTTCTCTTGGAAAATTGGCACATGCTGCATTTTGTAATTGCCCTGACTGAGAGAAAGAGTTGCAGATGAATGAGAATATTGTTGCCCCTTTGACATCTACCCTGATATTCTCATTTTGCTTCCTTTTTTATATCTCCTTCCAGACAAAGCAGAACATAGCAACATGCTGACAAAACACAGCCTGCATGTGCCCTACTTCCCTCCCCACCTGCCTCACACCACCATCTATGCAAAGCTGCCCATTCTAAGGCTTTTTTTTCTTTTTTTGACGATAGACAGTCACTGAGTTTAGCAGAGCTTGATGGTTCCTGCCTGTCTTCCGGCAGCAACGTCTGGTATACGTTTGATGTAGACCAGGCTCACCACCGGCCCCGTCTCTGACTGTTGGCCCGTGACACCAAACTCGAAGAGAGCTGAACTTCTAAAGGGGAGGAAGGAAGGAAGCAAACTTCCAAGACAGTCAACTCAAAGAGAACAACAACAACCAGTCAGTTAGTGCTTATATGATGTGATGTAGTTTACAGTAAGGACTTCGCTCAGTTGCAGATTCTGCAAAAGCAAAAATTCCTCTTTTAGTCAAGCTAAATAGTAACAGTGCCAATCTACTGCTCTTATAAAACCATTTATTCATTACTGCATTGCTGTGAATGCAAATAAAAACTTTTCATCCTGTAAAAAATCAGTTCTATTGTCAGGGTCATTGCATAAAACCTCAACTCTATTTATGTAACAAAGTATCCTCTATTGTACATACATGTCTGCTTTTTTAAACAAAAAGTTTTAATTGTGGAAAGACTTTCTGCCTCAATGAAAACAAACGTATCAGAAAAAGCTCTGGTTTGCGTCAGCTGCAAAGTAATGGGCCAAACTATATGCACTCTGGTTAAATTAGGAAATGGTTTCAGTGGTAGGAGTAAGGAAATGAGCAAAAGGCATACTTACACTACTGAAAAAAGGCCTTTTTTCATATCTATATACTACTGTAATCTAATACTAAAGAACAATTGTAGTTTATGTGAATATAAACATAATGCAATGGTTTACAAATATCCTGAGACCACATTATTCCCAAGAGAACATAAACAAGTCAGATGCTGGACCTGAAGTTTATAGGAACGCAACTCATTGTGAAAGTGATAGCAGTAACAGATCTAAAAATATTTCACCATTATGCATCCTCTCTTCTTTTACAGAAGAAGAGAGGCATGCTACACATTGGGCCAAATCTACTAAAGGTTTGCGTGTAGTAAAATAGTCCCCAGTCCATCACAGCTCCTTGTGATAACATGTTTAGAATGAGAGAGGAAGTAATCATTAACACATATCGCCTATCCAGCGTTGCTATTTTGGAGCTGTTGGATAAACTCAGCGCAATACCTGCAATAACAAAACTCTTTGCAAGTTTAAAGTGTTTGGCATCTGGGTGATTCCAGCGCACA
>JBAMHV010000015.1:18868028-18884458 GCA_037177535.1 Pseudomugil gertrudae | reverse complement strand
TGCCAGCAAATCTGTAAAAAGAAAAAGGTGTGGTAGTAGTGTGTGTGTGTGTGTGTGTGTATGTGTGCGCGTGTGTGTGTGTGTGTGTGTGGGTGTGTGTGTGTGTGTGTGTGTGTGTGTGTGTGCATTTGAAACTGGAGCCAGGCCTCTCATCATATTAGCCATACAAGGTCAGTGTGGGTGGTGTTAGGCTTGGGGTTTACCCCTATTTGCATTCATACACGCCTCCTCTTAAGCCTCCCTGTTGCACGTGTCTCATTGTCTATAACCACCCCCCACAACCACTCACCAATAAACTATTGAAACCATTCCCTTCTATTTAAAAAACAAAGCCTTATTGTGTAAGGATGTGTCTTGAGGCTGAAGCAAAAACAGATCCCCACCTTTCCTTTAATTCCTTCTGTGGTATACAGCTGAAGGATTAGGAAGCAACATCTTATTTGAAAGTATAAAGAGCGGTTATGCTTAGCTGTGGACACAGAATTGGATAAATCTGTATGCACCTTTTTTTTAAACTAGAAAAGCACTCAGAGATCCGACAGAGCTCCACCAAGCTACACACCCCTAACAGCTTTTCTCATGTTCCTGATCGTAATATCCGGAATATTGGCACGATCTGGATCACACTGTTACATTTTATAGAAAGTATCATGATCAAGTCGCTTTGGATAAAAGCGTCTGCTAAATGCCTGTAGAATGCCTGTAGAAGTCCTGTATTTTTTGGCAAGCTCCCTTTGCAAAAGGAAAATGCAGGAAAAAGTTCAGTGTTTCTGCCCACAGGGTATGAAGAGCTATGTCACTCGTTTGACTGATGGCCTAAAAATCTACTTGTGCCCCAGGCAACAGCCTCATCCTCTCCAACCATCCCAAATGCCAGCTGGTGCTGATATCTGTCTTTAATTTCTTTATTATCTTTTATTTTGTCTGAAGTCACTCAACATCATTTCACAAAAATTAGCAGGGCATGTTTTGCACCTGCTAAACTGAAGGACTTACTTTGGGTAATATTTAATAGGATTTAATTGGCTTACCTTCTGACTAATCAGTTTTTTAGGGAAAAAAAAAGTGTTTTCATTGTCTGAAATTCTTGTTTATACTGGCATACGTCATGAATAGAGCTAAAGCAAGAGAAAGAGCTTTTATATGACTAAGACAGAGGTGCCCAAGTCTGGTCATTGAGATCCACCATCCTGCAACATTTAGATGCATCGCCTTTCCAACACATCTGAATGTGAAAACATGCTCACAAGGAGGCTCGTATCATCCAAATATCTCAATATTAAATATAAAGAAAAGGAAGAACACTGAGGAGGCACTCTCATGTATGAAACATCTGTTCTATAATAAAGCTAAATCAAGTCATCAGAGTGCAATCCGTTTATATTGTCTGAAGAATTAATGTTGTAGAATCTTGCAAATTTTCATTAAAACAGATTAGGAAAATTTTTGGATAGATTTCCTCCCTGGCTGTTGCTACAACAAGCGTGTGGCCTTGGTGATGTGTTTGAATTTTTAATATTTTTGAAGAATTGTCTGCTCCTTCATGGTAAAGTGGCTGCTCTGCAGCCTTTCTTCATGTTTGCGATCAGTCAGACGCTGCAAACACTACACTGATTAAGATTGGAAAGCCCTGGATTTGGGCTATAAGTATTGCCAACGCATGGGTAAGTCCACCTCGGTTCAAAGTACAGGCCTCAGGAAGGGAGACAAGTGATTTGATAAAGTGTTTCAAAATAGAACATATCTCGGTTTTAATCTCCTGTCACACAAAGGCCCATGATTAAAAGACCCTTCACTTGAGTGCTCCATCCATCCCCCTCTTTTTATTTTATGAGGATACTGGTGCTGAAATTATATAGTTTAAGAATACTTAAATATGATAATTGCTCTGTGTCACAGTATTTTTAAGCCATAAAGTGTTGGTGAAAACCATAAAGTTTGTTACCTCTTTCCTCTGTAAATAATGTGATGTATGTCCTAGATCCCTGCAGGCATCATGCACAGCAAGGACTATAAGGCACAGACCTAGTAGTTGTGCAAACTAAAAAATAAATAAATAAAGTTGTTGCAACGATTCACACACCACTGATCTGTTACAGGAATAGTTTTTTTTTTTAAATATGTTGTGACCATACTGCTAATTTGCCACTTGCATACTCATCAGTCACACTTTTGATAATCTTTTTGTCTTACAATTAATGCTATCTGTGTTTCTTTTAAGCAATTGTCTGTGACTGTGTTGAGCATATGGGGATTTTACAGTAGACTGCATAATACTAATGAAAGTGTGAAGCTGGACAAAATATTTATTCAGCTTCTTCGTTATTTTTCTTTCAGCATTCACAAGTTCTCTGTATCTTTCTTTGTCCTGTGAGTGCTCTGCAGCTGCTGCCCTTTAGTCATAGTGTACTAGAAATGACGTCAAGGCAGTGAGAAAGGCGAGTCTCCCTTGCTGTTTCAGGTTTCAGTTTGTTACCATAGCAGCAGCAGCCACTTCCTGCCAGAGTGAGTCTTCCTGTGCTCATTCAGTTTTGTGTGTGCTCCAGAGGAGTTACGAAGCTGTGTTTACATTACCATATATGGGGTTTTATGAACAATAGGCGCAGGGCTTTCCCTGAAGTTAAATAAACAACATTAAAAGTAGCTACACACACAGACAACACGTGCATGTAAAAGTCTGTGCACATAAAACCCAGTAGGTCTGTGCATGCTCCCTATCAGTGATTAAAACTGCTCCCATTTGCACACAATTATCTCCATTTGCAGTAAAACGGAATGTAAACGTCAGCAACGCTTGGCAAGCGATTTCACGGGAGTGTCGGAGACACACAGAAGAATCATGATGCAGTTTAAGCATGTTGGAATCTGTTATTTGATCTTAATTAGAACAATGTAAGGGGTTTTTAACCTGCCCTGCATTTCTTGATAAGAACCTTTTTTCAGATGCTAACAAGAAGCACCCATTATACCTCGCTCTGCCTTTTTTTAGATGCATGTTTCTATAAGGAGGAAGTTAGAAATGTCTTCATTTTTCAGTGGAACCTGTGATAAGCCCACGCATGCAACTGGTGTTTCCTTGCCATGTGCACTGCAAAGGAGAAAAAGGAAAAAAGAAAACATAAGCAGGGGTAACTGGAAAAAATGTTATTTTTAGAAAAGGTGGAACCATCGCATCCTCTCCTGCTATAAATGTTCATTTCTGACTAATCTTCTTCATAAAACTTGACTTTTGACTCATTAGCAGGGTCCATTTTTTCCTTTATTGCTGAGCAAGCGGTAGCCAAGATCAGGCAAGCCTCTACTCCAGGCTGGAGGGAGGCCAACTCATTGACATTCAGGACACAATGCCCCATGCACTCTATCTGTACCCATGACCTGAGCTGTTTCAGCATATTGTAAAAGCCCTTCTTAACTCACAGCATCACATTCACTAATAGGGGCCAAAGGTAGATAGATGGAAAGATGGTAGAGTATATGAGCTGAGAGGTATCATGGAGGTGAGAGTGGATAGCAAAGAGGAAGAAGTAAATATGCCCTGCTTGGTCCAGCAGTGAAGAATACCTGTTACAGGGCATCCAAGCTGCTGGCCTGCCCTTTTTGACTGTGTGATTAGGATGATGAGACATATTGTTTGTGCAGGAGGAATGGTCAGCACGGAGCAGGCAACAGTACACCTTCCGCAGTTAGCTCAGACAGAGGTTAAATTTAATTAATGCACTCAAGCCTGAGTGTCTACGAGAGGTGAGGCTCTAAAAGTGTATCCATCCATGAAGGAGACCCAGTCGGCACTTTGTAAATACTGCCCTGTACAGATATCCTTCATCATGCTAATCTGGGGAGGAACTGTTGTCATATTGAGCTTTTTTTATGTAAACAATGTGCAGTGATAATATGCTAAGCTGTGAAATATAGCTCAGGTGATGCTGTAAATAGCTCTGTAATTCTGTGATTTGTATCTATGCAACAAATAGAGCCAGAAATGTAAAAGAAAAAAAAAATAGAAAGAAAGAAAAACTAGAAGCTCAGCCAATTTCACCCCCACAACTGCTAAAGGTCACTGGAGCAACTGTTGAAACGTACCTGATCTTCCTCTCAGAGGAAAAAGAAGTGGAGGACTCCAACTACAAGAACATTTGACATATAACAGCTGCCAGAAACCACCCAAGTGCTAAATACATAACGGCGGCATTTAAGGTGTCGAGACCTCTGCGTTGATGCTAAACACAAATTTTTCACATTTTCCATTAAAAGAGGATTTTTAACATCAACAGCTGAAGATTATTTGACATGAATGAACATGTAACGATCATAATAACAATCGTTTCAACAAAACACACTTGACTTTCTTTAATTATAATCAGACACAGAAGTCTAAACCGACTGTTTCTAGTCAATGAATCATTGCCCACACATCACTGACTCATTCAGTAAGTCTCATATATTTGATTAATTGTCTATTGATGATTCTTTCTCTGTATTTAGTGACACAACTAATCAATCACAGTGAAGGCAAGACTGAGGAAAGTGTTTGCACCTTCTTAACTAGTGTCCAAGATTGGATTATTGAATAAATAGCATTAACAGGAAAAATATACGGATATAAATACTAACAAAAGCAAAGGAAGTATTAGAAGGCACACAGCCACTGACAGAAGGGCTTGCACCATTTCAGTACATGGTTGTCTGTGATTGGCTGAAAGACAAGTCCACTTTCTAAAATTAATACCTTGACATTTCTAATTCACTCCTACAATTACTCTCTTATTCTTAAAATAAATGACAGTACATTTGATCGGAGAAAATCCTCTCTGAGCTCCAGGAGCTGGTTTTGTTGCTAAGCAGCTTGATCCATCATATTATAGAACAGTACATTTGTACTAATACTGTGTGCTTGTGGCGTCCACAGGGATGATTTTCACTTCTATCCCTCGCAGAACAGAGATTTTTTGATTGGTGAGTGCCATGTGCTCAGGGTGGGTGTACACATCCTGTTTACCTAGTGTCTGGGGTTTATTTTAACCATGACCTCTGCGCTATTTCCCACAGGGTCTAATTCTGAGGTCAACTCCATGCTGATGAGGATAGACAGGTGTATAGTTTTGAGTGTAGCTTGTTCTTGTGTGTGCTGTCCTGCAACTGAGGCTTGTTTGACTGTTTGCAGAAAATTGCATGCATGCAAGCATGTGAGCAAGTGTGTGTGTGTGTAATGTTTCAAACAAAGCCATTCTTCTTCTCTTTCAAGCATAAAGGGAACAAACAAACATAGAAAAAAAGACAACAAGGTCCCTGCTGACCATGCAAAGAGCCTGAACAGAGGAAGAGACATGAGGACAAGGTCTGATGTGTATGCTCTGCCCTGATCTGAAGAAAATGCATCTTCTGTGTTCGCTCCATTAGTTTTGTGTGCAGATGGAGCTTTCATCAGAGCAAAGAGGTTGTTTGTTTTCTCCACGTAAAATGCTAAAAGCATGCACTAAAACAAACAAGCAAGCTGGATGAAAACACAATGTAGAAAGAGGGAGGAAGGAAAGATATTGAGGACCAGCCAGGATTAAAATGCACATGAACCCAAATCACCTACTACAGTTTTGTTCTGCAGGCGAATCCTGCAAAACGCTGCGATTTTAAAACATTGCACAAGAAAAAAACAAACAGTATCTTTATTGTTTATGTTTGTATGTATGCAGATTAAAGGCGGACTTTCATACGAAACACATTTACAGAAAGTTTGGCTTTCTGGAAGCTTGAAAGCTTTACAGAGAGTCAGGCTATTTGCATGTTGCAGTATTCTTTCTAGTTTTTTATTATGCGTGTATCATTGGTTGTTCTTCCAAAACAGCGTAACCCTGCTAACCCACAGCAACAGAACCAGTGAAGGTCATTATGGAAGAACATTATTTATGACCGAACTACATTGTGTAAAATGTTCTGCTTTACTCATTTGATGTCTTAAAATGTAAAAAGTTCAACACTTGAAAAATGTTGCATGTCATAGGAGTGATGGCATTAATCAAGATGCATAGTAGGCTTTTAAAGATTTTAAAATAGCTTTAGCAAGAAGGTATATGAGAGCAGCATATATTTAATGATATTAAGGTTGAATATTGTGATACAAACAATAAAGTGACAAATATTTTGTCCTCTGCAGCAGGTAATGTCTGCGATAAGGACACAGGGCCATATTTAGCTCATTTTAGGCTTCTAATATCATCATGGTTGTTTTGCAAAGTGATTCAAAACAGACTTTGCTCTGTGGGTAAGGAGCATACACATGTTTTACACGTTGAAATAGTTCAGAAGTGAAATTTAAAAGGTTTAATGTTCTGGGAATTCAGTAGCAGTATTTTTAGCTAGTTTCCTTTGGTGATAAGATGGTGTCTCTGCAGACCCTGTGTGAGCATGAATGTATCACACCAAAGTGAGTCGTTGAGGCCACAAAACCTAATATGTCCTCTTTAGATACACACTTATCACATGCAAATGCATGCACACAACAGATTCTGCCCATACATGCACCAATACAATGCAGATATATACATTTTAGGCATGTGCTATGAACTTTCAGGGTATATGTCACTTGCTATCTTGCAGCAGAGCATCATGGAATATTTTCCGTTATGTTAGTGAGTCTGTCTATGTGTTTTAAGTGAGGGAAGGTGGGGGGTTACAGCTGAAACTGTCTTATCTATGATCACACAACAACGTGTGAAACCCCAACTCTGCGGAACTCCTTTCAATCCCGGAGCCACAGGGTTTCAGTTTGCGGTGGCAGCTGAGTTCTTCTCTGTCTCTGAAGGCTGTTACATCCACAGAGAGCAAGCTTGCAGAGATGTGTGGAGGCTGAGCCTTGACAGTCAGATGCAGTCAGAAAAGGCAGCGACTTCTCAGAAGAGGCTCTTGGTAGTTGCAGTATGACTGGAAGTCATGAGAATTTATCAGCTAGGCGCTGCTCATGTTGTATCCAGTAAAATGTAAAACAGTAAACACTGAAGAGTCAGAAAGGGAAGATTCAGTATGAGGAGTCTGTTAGCTGCACCTGCAATAGTCACTGTAAATGTGTGTCAACATTCTCACTTGTGGTTTGTTGTGTTTGGATCACACCTAACTGACAGATGGAGGGGTAGCCCACTCTTCAAAGCAACCGGCTTCCGTAACAAACTGGTACCTTTTATTTCCAGTGTTGTTTTGTCTCCGGATTGTTTTATATCATGCATCCATTCCAGGAGAGGTGTCAATTAAAACAAACTTGATCATGTGCAAGTATGTCCACAAAACAATGACCTGAAAAGCAAACGATTTGTGACATGTTGCTCTTTATATAATACAGATAATCCATAAATCCATGAGACAAATCTTTAAATAGAACTACAAGCTACCACCTATGCATATATCCATCCATCAGACCAGATGGTACAGATCATCTTCCAAACAGAAGGTCGACAGTTGAAGCTCCATGTGCCTGAGGGAATGAATGAACACACAACAAAGGGATTGTGTAGGCCCATGAAGGGGATCATGTGTGCTGTGTCACCGTCCACCATTTTAAAACAGTCATATGTTATGTTGTAAAGTCCTACAAAACGGCATGATGCAAATACCGCTCATATCCGTGTTTCAGAGTAAACATCAATATCGAGTCTACTGTTTAACAAGCTACAAAATCCTCATATGGAGGAAAGGGGGGGGGGGTGGAGGAGTTTTGTGAAATGTAAGCTCCACACCAACACGTTGTCGGCAGCACGATAACAGTGTAGTAAAACCCTTTGCTTATTTCCTATCTACACTGTAAGGTAAACCTAGTTTGGGATAAAATAGACAAAAGGTCATAAATAATAAAAGTTTTATTTACAATGTTGCCATGGTAACATGTAAGCACAAAATATTACATGAAAAGTGGTTGGTAGAGGCCGTGACATGGCTGCAGTTTTTTTAAAAAGTCAGTATTAGAGCTACAAATACATCCATTTTACAGTGTAACCATTGTTTATGCAACTTCTTACCTTTCACATGCAGGTGTGCACATAAGCACTACAGGCCACATACGTGCATGCAATGGCCACATTTTGAGAAGAGGGACAGAACCACATTTAAATCACAGCTAAAAATTGTCCCAAATGTGACATTAGGTCCTCATTAAAGAGACATATGCTATAAAAAGGGCAGCTAGAAAGTGACATTGGTTTATGAAAGCACCAAACACAGTGAAAATCAAACGTACTCAGAAAAGTTGTGGCATTCAAGTAACTGAAGAGATTGTTTCAAGAGAGCGGATGCTGTATCATTGAGGCATTCCCAGCCTGAACTGTTAATGAGAGGCAGGTTGGGATTACATAGTCATGCTCCCACCATATCAGAAGAAAGGACTTTTACAAGACTAGTATATCTTTTCAGCGTTTAGTTGTCCAGATTTGTTTGGGCTGTTCCCGCTACAGTGTAAGAGTTCCTAAGAGTTACATAGTTTACATGAGTCATAGTCTTGTGGTTGTCGTAGCACATCCACCATGAGGTTGGTTGTGTTGCACATTGGGTATTCTCTTCCCACCTCTCTCATCCACAAGGCATTTACACTCACTGAGGCTGTTTTGTTTCTTGCACCATTCTGAGTAAACTGAGACTGTTGTGGTGAAACTCCCAGCGGATCAGCAGTTTCTGAGCCACTCAAACCAGACCCTTTTTCACCAAGTCATTAACCAAAGCTTCTCATGTGTGTCTGCGTAATTTCATACAAAGTATTTCTGCAGTGATCGGTTGATTAAAAGTATGAATATATTTAGCTAATTAAGTGCTCGGGGATTGTGAACCATTTTTAAAGCATCAGGTCTCAAATCAAAACGACTGATGAGAAACTGTGCGGGCCTTGTTGGGTTTGTTTTGGTTTCGTTTCACTGGGTTTTGTTCAAAGCCAGCAGTTGTAGAACTACATCCGCCTTGTCATATCAAAGTTTGGTGGGTTGCCAGGAGACTTACATGGAGTTAATGTGTTAACTTCGGATCGGGAGCGGCTCAATCATGCCTGTAATCACCTGACGAGCCTTCTTATACTCACTTCAGTTCCTCGGCTTCCTGTTTGTCTTGTGTTCTCAACCCAACCCTTTCTCGCCTTTGTTCTTGACATCTACTCTGTCCTCCCATCACTCCTATTTGCTGTCTTTTTATCCAGCCTTCCATTTTCACGCTTATCTTTTACTTTACTCTCCATCGTTCCTCCTAATTCTTTTCCCTCTTTCCTTTTCTTCTGCCTTCCATCAATTTCTTTTCTATTAGTTTTCTTCCTTTGCTCAGCTGTCTCTGAACCTCTTCCGTTCCTCTATCACTCCTTTTAATGCCATTTTTCTTGCCACCCTTTCTTTCCTTTCTCTTTTAGGTACCATCTCCTGTGTCTCCTGAAGATCCGAGTCTTCTCACTCACATCCCGAGTCTCCCCTTTTTTTAACCACATTAAACCACTTTAAGCTTGCATCGTTGTGATGTGGTCCTTGCTTGTGAAACAACTAATCAACACATGGAAATGTTTAGTTAGGAGGGTTCCACTATTTTGATATATAGCATATATTGATATACTATATCAAACAAATAGTTTTCTTTAGCAAACAAAATGAGTCTATTTAAATCCTGGCAACAAAAAGCTCCTCAACAAGAGAATAGACTCCCCTATATGCACATCAACAGCATAACAACATAAAATCTGCTTTTTCTTCATGCGTTAACTTCTGATGTCAGCTTCTTTGAGTCCAAGGCGAGGAACTTTTGCTGTTTGCACATGCTGTGAACAGGGCTCAGCTCTTTCTCCATCACATGCCTGACGCTGCCCTTCCATATTCTGTCTCATCGCAAGACCGGATGTCACATGGGAAGATTTTTTTCTATTGGTCCCAACAATGAACAGCCTATACTCCTCATCCAAACACACAAACACCTCGATCATTGGGTCTTTTCACCAAGACTTGGCAGCTAATCAAACAGAAAAGATTTTTAAAAAGGTGCAGAAAACTGCGTGCAGACTATCCACTTCATTCCAAACACGAGCTCAATCGGCTTTTCAAATGGGGCAACGCTATGTGTTATCAATGCATTTCCAAGCTTCACCACTTTTTTGCATATTACGCTTAATATTTACTCCAAGAAATGGAGTATAACCCGATATTATTGTGTAACTCGGCAATGAATACACATGGAGACAAAGTGATGTACTCATTTCAGATTTTTTTATTCATTACCTAAAAAAAGAAAATGTTCTATCACAAGTCACACTGAAATGTATTGCTTAAGAAAAAAAAATATATTCATATATTTTTTCAGTTTTTTTTCCTTTTTCCTTTTTTTAAACATTTTTCAGAAACTCGTTTTGGTTTCCATTATATTCCACCAAAAACAAAGAAAAAAAAAGTTTGTTTTTCAGACACGAGCAGCAGCTGCTGCCGCATCCCGACGACCTTCTCCCCTGCCTTATTTTTTTTCTCTTTTAAAAAAAAAATGCACAAAGAAATACATAATTCACAGTTACCATTTTGGTTTCATAAATTAATACAGTCACACATGTGCTACACCGGTCTAGAGCTAGAACATTGTAAATTGTATTCTTGAATCCTGTTATTTTCAATAGTTGGCTACAAGAAGAACAGGCAACTTAAATGACATGATCAGAATTCCACCAACATACAGTTTTTATCCCCTCTGTAATGCTCTTGTCATCTTTTTGTTTTCTTACTTCTTTTTAAGTTTCACACAGAAGTGAGGCACACACAGAGTATAGTTCATACATATACAAAGAAAAAAAAATTAAATTAAATTTGGAGGGGCAGGAGGTTCAATTCAGTCTGTGAATAATGTATCCATGGAAACAGGAAGTGCTTGTAGTCTCAAGTCCTCAGAGGACCTTTCTTATTTGTTAAAGAAACTGTTTCTTTCCAAGTACTGTGGTGTAAACTTCCTCAGTTGCAAGTTTTTGTAGCTTTTTTGCAGCTTGTTGGTGGGGAGACTGAGTCAAGAGGGATGCGAGGTTCAAATAACAGACCAACAAGCATGGCAACACAATGAAGAAATGGGACAAAGACATCATTTGAGGAACAACACTGACTTTTAGATTAGCATTTGATTCACTCAAACAAGCTTTAACCCCTAAAATCTACAACTCTTATGGCTGTGAATACTACAGTCGTGTGTATCAACCAACAGAAACGAGCTCAGATCTGACACCGACAATGCAAGGGCAACATTTTAAGGCACAGAAGCCTTGACATAATAGAGACTCCACCAGCTAAAAGCACTAAACGACAGATGCCCATTGTCCTCAGTGACAAAAGTGGCGCCTTGATGACGAGTCCGACATCGATACACACAGAAAATTTAAAAACAGAAACAGAGGAAAAGAAAAGGCAAAAACTAAGAAAGAAATCCCACCCCATTGTCCCCAAGTGTCTCGTTTTTTTTTTAGTGAAAGGTAAGGCCACTTAAAAAAAAGATGAGGTTCACCAAAAAGGTAATCTCTCACTGCAATCTCTGGGAGTGCAATCATGGTAGGGTGGTCAGTCAGACAGACAGACAAAGAGACAGACCAGATGCTTCTCTCGGGTAGGTCAGACAGTTCTGGAAATCCACTGGTCTGTTGGATCCGAGGTGCGAGCCTCTGTCGGTGTTCTGGCTGGGAGGAGGAGGTGTAGCTAAACAGTTAGTCGGCTGTCTGGGTCCTTGTGAGCCACAGGGGGGGTTAAACCAGCATTTAGGGAGCTGAGCGAGAGTCTCATTTTTGCTCTTTGCTCATCATCATCCTCAACATCTTCATTGTCACACAACAGGAATGTTCAGTGCTGAGCAACAACGTGAGTCCGTACTTCAACTTCATCCGTTTTGGTTTTGCGTGGTAATACTTTAGCAGGACACTGTTGTCTTAACATTGAAAAGTAAAAGATACAAAAACCTCACCAACAAAAGCAGCATTGTTTATTTTCTTCACAAAAATCATGCATGTTGTTAACCTTCATTCCCAAAGCACCAGTTTTTTTTCTTCCATCAATGCAAAAAAAAAAAAACACAGATCAGTGTCATTTCACACCCCTGCATGCAAAGAAAAGTCACTTTTTTTCCTCCTGCTTTTTCTTTTTTTATCTTTCGTTTTTAGCTCCCATATGTAGCAGCAAAAACCATGAAAGGCCTAACCTGATATGTCAATGGATGTACTGGTGGAGGCACTATATAATGCTGGAAAAAGATCCTACTGCTCCTTACTTTATGCCATTAAACATAGATTAATCATCAGGGATTACACACCAAAAGGGGCCCAAATCTGGGACTTATAAATTTGTTAGCCTCGTTTATGACTCATGCCTTCACTGCAGCTGATCGTCAAGATTTTAGAAAACTATGGGGTCATTTGGGAGAAGACAACTGCACATAAAACATGGGACAGTCTAAATCAATTTTACAGTAAGGTTAAACAAACACACCCTCATAAACGTTCACACATTTATGTACATAAACTCGGAATCCCTCAAACATGTCCACTCAGGCGGGGCGGGATGACGGGATGACGATCATCGTATGACGTATCGTTTTCTTGTGGCCAGAGGAAATCATTTAAAAAGGAGCTAACAGATGATTGAATGGATGCACGTATTTGTTGGTAGTCAACAACTTGACTAAAGCCACAGAGGGCTGCTGCTTTTAGAAAACAGCAGATAGGAAGAGAAACAAAAATAGATTTTTTTCCATATATATTTTAAACATTTAAATCCTCTAAAGCACTTTGTTAATATTAATTCATTTTGTTTATTTATTAATCATTCCTATCAATACCCTATGTCACTGAGGTTGATATCAATAATTCCATATTCTTCTTTTTCCATCGTATTTCAGGCCCCACCTCATCCTTCTCGCACATTTTGACCAGCTGTTATAGAACAAGAAAATGTGCAAATAAACAACTACTTTGAACTTTTTATAGGAAAACCTGAATGCTTTGTGAACAATGCTACATTTTTTGTTTGTTTGTTTATAAAATATAATATGTTTAAAAGAGGAACAAAAAAAAAAGAGAAATGGTTTAACCACCCCGTAACAGGTAAAAAGCGGACTCTGGTCGGTAGGTTGTGAGATCAGTAAGAATGCCCGTGGGAGTATCTTCCGCAGTCCCCGATGCTCCTGTCCGCTTTCAGTAAGTCCAGTGTGGATCTCTTCATTTCTACCCAGAGTACACTTTAAAAAATGTTTTGTAAATCAAAAGAAAACCAAAAAAAAAGAAAATACCATCACCACCCACTAAATTCTGCTATGTTCCAGTATGATCTCAGTTATCATACCCCCCACCCCCTCCCACCCCTCCCCCAATGAAAAAAAAGAGCCTTGTACACATTAAAGTCCAGTTGCTGCCTGTTCAAATCCAAGCATTACACCAAAGTTCTTTTGCTATTGTTGCTGCTTTTCACAATGTCAACTGTGAAGGACAGAATGGGATTAAAGTCTGCAGGGAGCCGGCTTTTTTTCTCTCTCTCTCTCTCGTGTGACAGATAACAGTCACAAGGACAACGCTGATTTCCTCTTGGGGTTGTTTCTCACCTCCTGCCAATCCACCCCATCCAAACATATCTGTAAGTAAATCCCAAGCGATGATTTGTACATCTCTGGATGTCGTTGAGGGTTCAGGCCATGACAAACTCCGATTTCAAGTCAGCCTTAACGTCGGGCTTCCACACCGAGTCGTCAAAGTCCAGGTCCAGGGAGCCTTCGCTGGACATGCTGCTGTTGCTGTTGCTGCGCCCGGCCTTGCGGTTGGGCAGCCACTGATATGGAGCGCGTTGGTCCCGCCTGGCCTTCCTGCGCAGACGCTTCTGCTGCATCAACAGCTGCAGACGTTCCACCTTACAGCGAGTCGCACTGTTCTCAGTCTGACGCATACGGTCTCCTGGAGAGAATAAAAAAAACACAGAAGAGGGGATCAGTTGGGGTTTTCTCTCTGAGAAGCAGGTGATTTATTTAGTTAAGAAGTTTGAGAAGCGTGTGTGTGCGTAGCAGGCAGTAGATAAAGCCCCAAAGGATTAATGGTGATGCAAGGACACACTGGGATCATTCCCTTGGCACTGACACAAACACACACACACACACACACAATCCATGCACACAGCGTTCTACTTGAATGTGGTGGTTAACCTCCTTCACAGAGCTTCATTAGCCTCCTCATCCCCTTATCACTGAGTAAGGAGACCTTTTTAGACCTGAATCTCCTTGAAAACCAAGAGCAGGGTTAAAAAGAAAAATGGAAAAATACACAGCAACATATGACAGCTGGCTGCTTTATTTGCAAACACACTGTCATGTCTCACTGACTAGATGTGCTCTAGAGAGGATTTCTAGCTGTTGATGTGCATATAGGAGAGTCCATTCTCCTCGCGTTGCACTTACCACCACTGGCCAAGTAAAGTCTAATTCCATTTATACGTATATACGAAGACTTGGAAGGAAGGGAACGCAACCGCAATCTATTAGCTAGCTCCATTAGTATCTGTCTGGGAATGAAATAATTAAATAATGGGCTAGAATGTCAATAAACCGAAGCACAGAGGCCATCTCTGGCTCGGCTGCACACCAGTACACACACAAAGACACTCCAATCCGCATTCAAGTACATCATGTATTCACACAGACACACATACACAATGTGTATGCTCGTGCACGTACGAGCATGCGAGTGCTCTCTTCAGGGTGCACGTGCACACACACATGCAGCGACAGCATCAACAGCCGCAGTAGCTTTTAACGTGGATCGATGGCAAATTAAAAAGACCTATTGATTAAACCTTAGCTCTAGTGCAGCCATCCATCTCAGGTCCAGGACAACGCTATTGGCTTTCAATAGAAAATGCAAGCGAATGGAAATTGTAAGCAGAGAGAGAAAACGAGAGAGAGAGAGAGAGAGAAAGAGAGAAACTGTTTTCTTATTCTATTTCTTTCCCCTGCTTTATAGCTCTAGCTTCTAACTTTCAGCTCAATGTACACCCCTCCCTGCTTCCCCCACCATTCCTCTCTTCTACCCCCCCCCCCCACACACACACACACACACACACACAGTAAAGCAGCCCCTCCTCTCCCAGCTCTTGCTACATGACTCCCTAGAGACAGCTAGGTAGGTCCAGTGCAAAAGAGGGGAAAGAGTGGGCAAGAGGAGGGGGATGGCGATAAGGGTTAAGGAATTCCTCCCCCAGGGGCAAAGGGGGACGGAGAAAAGGATGGAGGAAAAGGGTGGAGGGTAAAGGATCAGCCGTAGGTGTCAGTTTGCAAAAATCGATTGTGCACCCCCCCCCTATCGGAATGAATTCCGGACTCCGTGTGGGCTTAATTTACCTCTTTCCCTCGTTTACCTATCGGCTCAAGAAGCACAGGGCCTTTTCTCCCGCTATAAATATTCACTACTGTCTGGCAGTGCGAGCTAAAGTGAACTGCTGTCTTTCTTTTCCTTTTGTATGCAAAAAGTGGAACAAGGTTAACAGAGAACAGCACATCTTCTTATTGCAGTCAGCTGCGCAGACAGATTCGGGTTTTTCCACATTGTGCCAACATGTTCTGCTCTCATACAAATGTGCACTGTGTCCAGATGCCATGTGCACATTGTGTGAGGGTAGTGTGTCATCTCTAGAGAACAGGGGGTAACGTCAGTGGGGGGTTCACCAACATTAGAGTCATTGTTCCACTGCCTCTACTCCATGTGACATCCATATACGCCGTTTCAAGGCTTTGTTCTCCCTCGGGTTCTGCCTTTCTCACCCCTTTTATCCCCTGCTCCAAAGGCAGATCAGAATATGCTCGGTACATAATGAAACAGCAACAAGCTAGCACATGTCCATGAACAAAATCTGTTTGTAATGTCGGCTTTCCTTTGTAGTTTTTCTTTATATCATTAGGAGAGCCTCTCAGTCATGATCATGGTTTCTAGAGGGCTTCATATACACTTATCTCAGGATTATACAAGAACAAATGTACATACACACACACGCAGTAAAGAGCAGTTTGGTGGTGCGGCAGGAGGTCCTGGCCTTTGGCTTAGCTAGAGCTCTGGGAATGTGCTTGGAAATACACCAAACTTGTGTGTGTATGAGTGTGTGTAACCATTCATCAGCGTCACTACCGGAGCCCTGGACGGCTGGACCGGACACAGGGATCTCCAGACTATGTTTATGACAGTAGGGCTATTATTAGGGCTAGCTAAGCAGGACAGACTATACACACAGCACATGCACACATATACGCACACAAACCAGTCCAGAGTCCAGAGACGTTCGGGTGTGACGTTAGTCTAATAACCTTGGAGGACTGGAGTGAGGTAATTAAGTAGGGTTAGGAATGAATGAGGGTAAAAATAGAAGGAACCCATCCATCCATCCATTTTCAACCGCTTGTTCCCATAGCGGGGTCGCGGGGGGGCTGGAGCCTATCCCAGCTGC